>BGPT01001374.1:148942-166976 GCA_003297045.1 Symbiodinium sp. clade C Y103
GGGTTTGAGCCACTAGCAACTTACCGTAGCCCCTTTTGAGCGCTCGAACTACACGTAAAAGAGCCCAATACGCGCTGCTGTGTGAAGTTCCGCTTCGCACTTGATCCCCTCCCTCGTCAGCTCTTGCATCCTGACAAAGGCTTGCCTGTCAGCTCGAAGTAGCTGCGTGATGTTTGGCTGCTTGAATCCTGGAGGGGCAGCCTGTCTCATCACTTGGAACAAATGGTGGATCCACTTTTGAAACACCTCATAGTTGATCAGCCCCACGACATCGAATGCCAGGCTTCGACGGGTCATCGCCTCCATCACATCGAGCTCCGTGCTGACGGCGCACTGTTGGTCGCCCTGCACGTCTTTGACCATAATCCCCTGGCCCGTAGCGTCAAGCCTGAGTTCCTTTGGCGGCTTTGCCATGGTGATCTCCTGCATCCGAGTGATGCACTTGGCTGGGTGAAGGTACCGCAGTGCATCGGCCTGCATCATTCCACTCACCACATCATACACCCCGTAGGCGACTTCCATAGGGCCCTCAAGGTTCAAGCCAGTCAGCCTTGCCCTTTGATCTGAAATGCGGGCCATCCTCTCGGCTTGGGGCAGCTTGTGGGTCATAGGATCCGCCGACGGATCAGCCAGGGCTCTAGACTGAGCGATCACTGAAGTCTGAGCTTCGAAGATCAACCTCCTCATCGTCGCCAAGTCCCCCACTGTGATGGCCCTGGTCGGCGCCGCAGTGGTCAGGATCGCTCTGATGTTGGCCTCCGTGGCTGCACTGCCAGGTTGCCCACAAGAAAAGGCCAGCTTTCCAAGGGTGTTCAATCCATCCCTCTTCAAGCCATTCACAAAGTCGAGGTGAAGGCCCAGCTGCGCTGCTTGGCGATCCAGCGCTGCCACACTGTCAGTGAGATTGGTGGCCGCCATGAGTCACTACGAGGTTCAAAAGTATTGAATGTTCATGAAAGAATGAAAACCACATGAGCACATGTCTCTTGTCCGCTTGATCTTCCACTTTGCTGTGAGCCTCAGCTCTGCAATAGGAGGTTACCTTGTGTAATGCCCCAAGGCCAAGCACCTCTTGTGTGCACGGCATACCTCTTGTTGAATGTTTACCTCATGTGTTGAATCTAATTCATGAAGACTGCATCTGGGACCTCATGTGCGACCAGCTGAATGTAAATGATGGATATGCACTGGAATACCACATGTGCCACTGGTCAGAGGTTTTCAGTTTCACGTTTCCGTTTGATCCTAAGTCAGTTTACCACATGTACAAGTGTAATTGCCGCATGTGTCTTGAAAGCCAGTCTCAGGTCACGTCTCAACTCAAGTTCCAGGGACATGTTACCACATGTACAGGTTCTCTCTTGACTTTCAAAGTAAACGACAACTTCATACCACATGTGCACTCACGCCGCCAGCAAACTATTTTCCAGGAAGAGACATTCTCTTCGATCACAGCTGGCGCTTCCTCTTGTTGGCGCTGTAGCTGGTCGCCAGGCCGCTCGGTGCAGATTGAACTTTGAAGCACTTGCTGCATTTTGGCCAATCAAAGGCGGCCCCATTCTCCAACACCACGAAGCCACTGCCCCTAAGTCCACAGTCGGTGATCGGCTGCAGCTTGTTGTTCGGGTCACTGCATTTGCGGTGGATCATGCGGCTCCTTTTGTTCTGCATAAGAGGGCCCTCGATCGACGGCTCAACTCCACTGTTGAGCACACTGTTGAACTTCTTGTGGAAGCACTCCTCGTTCACCTCGGTGTCACACTTGCTTTCCTCGGAGTCTGAACTTGCACTCTCCAACAAGTCTTCTCCGTCGATGACGTTCTCTGGATCCAGCTCGGGTCCATCTTCCGTCTGCTCCGTTTCCTGGAATGGGTTCGATGGGTCCAAGCCTTTCGTCCCAGACACATCAGCGTCCTTGGCAGCCCCTTGTGGCTCTTCGGCTCCGACGATGCTGGGACTTGGCACCACCGACTCACTGTCAACGGCAGCAGCTTCTTCCTTCTCCAACAGGTTCACTTGGCTGTCCCTCATGTAGCCAGATCGTGTTCCGTCTGGTCGGAAGTGCCCCAGCCGCACATTGAGGAGCATGCCGCACAGCTCACGAAGGGGCTTCGCCAGCAGGTCCCTGCTGTAACATGCCATTGATTTGTTCTGTATGGCATGGTGACCTAGCATGGCTCTGCTCGTATCATCGATGCCATACCTAGCTGCCCAAACCAACGTAGTGGCTTTTAAGCTATGGGAGCTCGCTGCCTGTTCTGTGTCGGTCAGCTTGAGGAAGTCGTTCAGTATGGACGATATTTCGTCTGATGCAAGGGGCCTTTTGGTGAAGCCGCCCACTGAAGTTGGGGCCCTGCAAACCGGCCCGTAAGGCTCTCTGTCATGTAGCAGCTCAAGCTTCTCCAATGTCTCTTTCCAGTCCAGTGCCCAGTATCGCTCCCCAACACCTTGGGTCGGTGCGACAAAAGGGAGATACATGGCCTTCTTCTCGGCACTATTGGACGTCTTGTGGATTCTTGTACGAGCTTCTATGAATCCAAAAGGCCCCTCGTGCGTATCCACGACATCATAGAACAGGGACTGCATCGAGGCTAAGTCAGACCATCTCGCCCTCGAGTACAGTGCGAACAACATGCAACCTGCAAAGTATTTGTCCAACACATTTGATGCGTTGGCCACCATGTCTTCTAAGGCTCTCACTTCTTCCACGGTCAATGCCCTAGCCTGCTGTGTAGGGTCTCTCGTCGAAAGTGCCCTCAACACACGGCCTTGCAGCAGGGGCCCCGTGACCTCTTCCAAGACAAAGTTGGCGCCCATGACATACTTAAAGAACTTCACCGCGTGCACAAGGTTCTTCCCAATGAACTTGCTGCGGCCGCCAGCTTCACATGCACTGAGGAAGTCCAGAAGGTTGCGCTCCATCATCGGCCACCACATGCGACCATTGTCAACACACCAGTTGATGAATGGCTGAAGATCTCTTGCTCGTTTCAACACGGTATTCGGTGACCGAACACCACAGGCATCACGCACGTATGTGAGGGCTCCATCGCGATCCCTCTCCGACAACTTCTCCATCACATGGGAGCCAACCAGAGAGTCGAACCCACTGCTTTCCAGAATCGTCAACCAGCATGCTAGAGCCCTCGTCCACTTGAGGTCTAGCGACTGATTGTAATCAGCATCACACAAGGCCCTGACGTGTTTTGCAAACAAGGGCAACTCCCGAGTAGCTCCAATGACCGGCTGGCCAAAAGAATCTCCAGCCACCTCCGGTCCAGGGAAGACCGGGAATGCAGGCATGGGAGTAAAGTCATTTTCTCCAGGGAATCCAAGAGCGTCAGCACTTCCAAAGATTTGTGCAAACACGCCCTCCTCCCAAGGTAACTTCGGCATCCCTGCCCCAACACTCATCATGCTGTTCTCAAAGAAAATCCGATCCAAACTTGCCTGATTCATGGTTTCGAAGTGATCTGCAAGTGTCTGCTGGGCAGAGTGCTGTTCGAATTCTTCTTCAACTCCGGGGTCGTAGAACTCTTCACCTTGAAGCTCTGGTGCACCACGATTCACCAGTTCCTCCAAGTAGTTCTCTAGCTCCTCAGGTCCACGGAACAGGCTTCCACCTTCGAAGCTTGGAAGGTCTTCACCATCACCCGTTGCGCCAGCTTCTCTGCCATCAACGGCAGCGGAATCGGCCACGCCTTCAGGGCGTCCAGTTTCTGTAGCTGGAGGCTCGGTCTTTCCCAAGTCAACTGGCTCATTGAGGATTTGCGCCAGGCCAGCAGCTTTCGACTGAGCTGGCATAGGACCAGGTTCCATTGCTGTCGCTCTACTCCCCCGTGCCCCATTTCTAGGGGCAGACAAAAACAGTTTCCCACCCACCACTCCCTTGAAAGGAACTGCAAAGAGAATCAGGATTCACAAATCACAGCAGTACAACAATCACAACGTTCGAATGAATGCAAGCTTGTTTTCCCTACAGTCAAACAAGGTGGTTCACAGAAAATAAATAGTTTGTTTGGCATTGTTCACCCTGGCCCTCATGCATCCCACCGCTCTGCGTAGCATGTCGTTCTTAGCGCATCCTATTTAAAAATATTTAATTTGATAGATTTCCTGTGGTTGCGTATTTGGTTCTGGGATGCTTGTGGGTTTTTGGATGCCCGAAGCCATTTTCTGGTAACACGTTTATGGGTACGACCCTGCTCTCCCTCCTGGTCCTTCAGCCTTTCAGTTTTTTTCATTCCGCTGGGATTCCGGTAGGACAGTGCCAGGTCTCAGTGTTTCACGCTGCGACTGCTTTGTGAGTGGGAAGAAAAGTAGGGGCGGTGGCCGGATAAACAAAAAGTAGACATGTAAAGACGCACCCTTGCATATGAAATTGTCCGAGGCAAACCTAACGCATATGAACATAGTCCACATTCCCATGGTGGCGGAAACTGTTCAAGATTTCCTTTCCCACATATCTGTGGGCACCATCACCTGGCATGATATTACTGTCCACTTGAATCACCCGTGGGTTTTGCCGTACGCACGTGGTTACTATGGTGGCGGAGGTTGAAGCCCTCGTGCAGGAAATGATGTTGGGCGTCGCAGGTTTCAAGAAGGTGGAGGTTGTTGAAATTACGTCTACGCTCGCCCTGGCAACGTTCGACTCCCCCAAAACTGTGGGTGTCAGAAAACGGAACGCGATGCAAAGCTGGAAGCAAATTGATTGTTTTATTGAAGTTGATGGTTTTGCTCCGAAAGATGTGATGGTCAGCTACAAGGTGTTCAAGATCAATGCTTGCGTGGAAGGAACATTGGTGCAGTTGGTTTGTGTCACCGATGAGTGTGAGGTCACTTGGTTGAATTAGGATTCGGTGAACGAGAAGGTACGTGATGCCATGACCGCGTTGCTAGCCGACTTGGGGTCGGGACGGATCAAACAAAAATTTGGCCGCAAAAAGTTGGACGAGAACGATGGCAACTCCACTGGTCGTCCAATAAGTGATGTGGAACAGAATGTGGAATTCATTCAAGTATATGTTTTTATGAAGAAAATTGTAAGGCATCCGTGGCACCGAAAGGGTCACATGTTTTGTTGATTTTGATAGGAAAATGCTCACCGGATAATAGCGAGATGGAGTAGAAAAAATTTTGGAAACACCTGGTGGACACAGATTACGTTTGGCCGGTGGCGGGGACCACACAGGGGTTGGAATTTGTATGTCGAAGGGTTTGTCTAAAAATAGTTCAATTGTTGCATTCCATGGTGTTAGCGAGCGGATGTGACTTTTGAATTGAAAATATGGGTCCAAAAACATGACAATTTTTGCATGTGGGTTTGCGCAGAGGAAGTCGTACAGGCGTATCAGATCTTGCAAGTTTTGTTGGCCAACTTGAAGCGAGAAAGAGGAACATTGTTGTTGGGAGGAAACTTCAATGTTTGCATTGGACCTGCCAAAGATCATGATTACATGGAGGGTCTGGAACATATGAAATGGGGAGCAGAAATCGGCAAGGAATTTATCTTATCCATTTTTTATTTTGGAAAAAGGACTTCGGATATGCAAGCGCCAAATGGATGTGGAACACGCACATGATAGTTGTTTGTCGCCCCAATTTCGAAAAATTTTGGTAAAAATAAAAATTGTATTGTCAGTGAACGTGGCGAATGTTTGGCATGATTTTGTTCTAGCCATTGGGTTGGACCATCGTTGTGTTCATTGCATGGTACGGTGTTTTCCTCACAGAAAAGCATGTAAACCTGCATGTTCATCAAAATTCTGGATGGCGCCCCTACTTGGATTAAAATCCGCAACCCGCGTAATTTCATGCTGCAATTCAGCCGTTCAGCACTCTTGTTGCACACTGCTGCAGGTTGGACCCGGTTCTTGCGACAGCCATCCCCTAGTGTGCTGCAACGCACCATTTCTGGCCTGCGGCTCCCCTCGGGTCCTCCTCCTGCCGACGGCGCGTAGCTCAGATGGATTTGCCCAGAAACTCGGTAAACATCACAGCCACAAATTTTCGGGGCCGTTTCATGTCGGAAATTTTGTTGGAACTTGCATTCACAAATGTATGGGCGATTTATTGTCGAAAAAAATGAACAACCTTCGCCGGACGACTTCGCGAATATGCTGCCGCAATTTTTTTTGTCTGCCATTTCCGTGCCGCCTGACTAGCCGGAGCATTTGACAGAACCTTCTTGAATCCATCGTTGAAAATCAAAAAGCGGCGGCAGGTTGGGTAGCTGAGATGTCGCGATATCTTCTTGGCCATTTCCTCGATGACTTGCTCATGCTTCATAATGGTGTCTTGAGAGAAAGGCGTGTACCACTTGTTTGGTATATCATTTTGGTGTTTACGCCAGCAAAGTCTCAGAGAACAAAATTGCCAGCTGATTTCAGGCCAAATTGCCAACAGCCGTTTGTTAACCCAAATTTTTCTTGACATCTTTTTGACGCGCACTGAAAATGTGCTGGCCACGATGCAGCCAGAATAGCAACACGGCTTGCGGCAAAGATAGAGGTTGGAGGAGCAGTTGGGAACTGCAAACATTGTTATTCAATTGTGGAGCGCACTGAAAAGCACATGATGTTTCGAGGAATTTTGTTAGGATTGTTCATGGTTTGTATTGGCAGCAGGTTGGGTGTGTTCGAAGCGCCTCGGGTGACAACAATACATTTGCAATCACTGCTGGCGTGGGACAAGGGTCCATATTAAGCCCAATGCTATTCACAGTTGTTTCGCCATGGGCCACGTGCAAGTGGAGAAGACCTGTGGAAACTGCAGGTGCCGGTATCAAATTCGAGGATGATTTGCTAAATTTAGTTGATTTGCGTTTTTCCGACGAAATTTTGCTGTTTGCCCATTTTTTGTTTGACTGCTTGATGGAAAAACGTTCGCGGAGATTGACTCCTGGGAAAACAATCGTTTTGACAAACGAAACTCAACTTCCAACTCTCCTTGGTACGCAGAACGGCGTGGGTCATTCAAACTGGAACTGGTTGGATTTGTTACGTCACCCCCACGCTGCCTCCCGACCTTCCGGTTCTCACCCACAACTACGTTGCGACCAAAAAATCCATGTGAAGGAACGTTTACGCTTTTCCGATCTGCTCCTGTTGCCCTCTGCGGTTCTGGACATCGCGCTGTTTATCAGTCTGGTTTCTGCCACATGGATGTATTATCTCGTGAATTGTTTTGTATGGCGGTCGGCCCACCCAGAAATTTTGATTGGTCACGTCCTTGGGACGCAGTTCTCCACAATTGGAACTTGAAAATTCAGACGACCGTGTACGAATATTGTATAGAATTAGGCCAACACCGCTGTTTGCAATCATATTCGGATATATTGCGGATTTACTTCCTGAAAATACGTCCACAAGTTTTGCAAACCCGTCGGTGCACGCGTTGCAGGACACCCTCGACATGCATGGACATCAAAATGTCAAAGGTACACCAGGCATCGGCACCTGGAAGATTGGTTGTCCCTGGCATCCAATAAGGATTTGTGGACACACCTGGTCGAATACTTCATAACCCTTCTGTTCGGCCCTAACAAGCTGAACAAGAGCGTGCATTGGTGGCAAATGTGTCACTATTTTTTCCAAGCTCATGCGCCCATAACGGTGCGCCCACGGGCATGCAGGATGAACCCCGAACGTTCAATTTCACTACGGTTGCTGCGCATCGATGAACGTTGTGAAATGTACATGTTTCGCTACTTTTCACGGTTGCCATTTCCATTCGGTGGAGAGCGCGGTGGCTGGTTTTGCAACTGCGGGCCGGTAATTTAATGAGCCTGAATTGAAGTACGTGGATGCTGCGATTTGCCAGAATTGTTTCGATCGGTTGTGGGTGCACCGGCTCCTCTGGATTGGTCGTCCAGGGGCCTCCCATTTTTTCGCGGACAGTGAGATTACATTACTTTCGACAACATATTGTTGAGGAAGATCCGCATCATTTTCGGATGGGGGGCGAAGCATGGACCAAACAGGATTCAAGCCACGGACCGGCATTGAACACGCGATTTCTGTCTCTGAATATGTTTGATGGAAAAAATGGGACTTGAACATCCCTCTGTGGCTCGCAACGTTGGATTTAACGACAGCCT
Source organism: Symbiodinium sp. clade C Y103 (assembly GCA_003297045.1). Lineage (NCBI taxonomy): Eukaryota > Dinophyceae > Suessiales > Symbiodiniaceae > Cladocopium > Cladocopium sp. clade C. The sequence continues at coordinate 157,044 of BGPT01001374.1, forward strand.
TTGACCGCGTTGAATACGATCCATTGTTCCAGTTTTGCGCTTTGTTTTTCACGTTGTGTTAGAATCAACCAGGAAAATTTCAACACGTGATTAAATTTTTTTGTTGGACGTGGCGTGAAACAGGTGACGATAAGCCTGTATTTTTTCAATGCTTCTTTGGAAGCGGTAATGCGCAAATGGAAACGTAAATTGTCACATCATGGTTTTGCGCTTGGAACCACTGAAAGGTTCACCAACATCCGATATGCCGATGATTTGATGCTGTATACTCGCAACATGCATGGTGTGATCCCAGTGATGGAAATGTTGGTGGTGGAATTTGGCACATTGGGAATACAATTGGACGCGTCAAAACAAGCACCTCATGACACCTGCAAAGACAAATGGTTTGGCAAAACTCAGATGGAAGATTTGCGACGGAGAACTGAAGTTTAAATTGCTCATCGGTTGAGGGGTTTTGGACCAAATTCCGCGAACACGGTGGATTTTTACAAACATACACATGTATCCGTGAAATTGCGATTGAAATATTTCAGTGCACATCTTTCCCACAGTCGTTATCGGATTCGCGTGTTTGGAAAAAAAACAAGTGCAAAAATTACACTTTGTGCGCGCCAGATGCTTCGCTCAATTGTGGGGCAGGTTTCCGTGAGCACAAACGGTTGGAGGGATACAGTGAAGCACACCAACAACAAAATGCAATCGGCAATTTTGTTACAACCGGTGAGGTGGTGAAGTGATGGATTCTTGAAACGACAGTTCCTATGTTTTTTGCACATCGCCAGTTGCCAAAAGGCATGACCTGCTTATTCCACGCGCTGGCATCCCTGCAGCGACTGGTCAATTTTTTCCAATTTTTTTTCGAAGACGCGGACGCCCACAACAATGATGGGACGACAATTTGCAACATTTGCCCATACACAATTTCAACAAGTTGAAAATCGATATCTACATTTTCGTGAACATTTGTACTCGGTGTAGCTTGCCGCTGATCATCATGTTTCGCATTTTTCACCCCTCATGTCCTTGAAGGAGCGTGGTCATATTTGTGACTCCAACCGGCGAAAGCGAAAGCGGAATTAACACTATGTGGGTATAGGGGTTGAACGAGGCGATATGGTGTGGAAAATTGGGAAATGGAAAATTGTACCGCTTTGTTTGCCACGCAATTGCTGGGTGAAACGAATAAGACAGTGGAACGCGATACGGACAAAGCAAACTGGATTTTCCGCTCTTTGACACAAGCGGTTGGAAGATGTTTTCTGGCTCACAGGGTCTGGTGAGTGGAATGCTTATGTTGTGGCAGCAGAACTTTGTGATGCAGCTCGCCATGGGGCGCGTGCCGTGTCTACGGTTTTCATTTCTTGCGAATGGTTCTTGGTTGCCAGTGTTTGTTTTTTTTCTTCTTCTGCCCGTCCGAATCTCGGTGAGACCACGCTCCAATAAGGACAAACGCTTACAACCACAAGCTCACCTATTGATACAAAATTCCCTGTACAAACCAGCACGGCAGAGCCATCTTTGATTTTGCTTAGTTTCCGTGATCCATGGTTCGGAAAAATATATTTGGGAGAAAGCGCCTAACATCATCGTCCCAACGTTTCGATGGGCTACCGGCCTCCCTCGAAGGAACCAATGGCAAATTATCAACCAAATTCCTTTGCGGTTTCCACTGGCAAAGTGTATGTGGCCAAGAATCCGGCACTTGCTTCACGCAAAAAAAACCTTTGGGATCCCCGTTGGTATTGGCCGGGCGACGTTGGGTCCACAATTTGTAGACTATAAACCAAAATGCATGGGGTTAATTTACTACAAACTAGGGGGCCCAAGGAATTTTGTTTTTACTACAATCTGCCAACTCATCAAACAAGTAAGTCTACTTCAAGTTGCCTAAATCTTCGGCAAAAATCATTGAAGCTTAACAGAAAACCCTTGGGTAGTTTGTAGTGACTTTCCATCTGTCATGTTCAACATCCAACATCATCACCCATGTTTTCCCAATGGCAACTTGTAGCGCTGGTTTGCTAACACGCGCTTGGTCAAAGAAACCCTGATCCTACAATTTTGTAGCGGGCAAACACTAGCACCACGATTCCTTCAGCACTGCTTTGAAACAAAACGGTTACGCATTGGCAGCGTGTTCATATGCTAGTTGCCCAATGGACGCTTTTCCACAACAACACGTCAACTCCTTTCAAGACTCTGTGGATGAAAACCTTTGGCCTGATAAAGACACCACAATGGACGCTTTTCCACAACAACACTTGAACTGTTTCAAGACTCTGTCGATGAAAACCTAGGGCCTGACCAAGACACCAATGGACTCTTTTCCACAACAACACTGCCACTACAAATTTGGGCGCAAACCCCCCAGTGTCTACAAATTGTTTGCGCATTGGCAGCGTGTTCATATACTAGTTGCCCAATGGACGCTTTTCCATAACAACACGTTAACTTTTTCAAGACTCTGTGGATAAAAATCTTTGGCCTGATAAAGACACCAATGGACGCTTTTCCACAACAACACTTGAACTGTTTCAAGACTCTGTGGATGAAAACCTTTGGCCTGACCAAGCCACCATTGAAATTGCAGCAAGTATTGAACATAATTGCAACCGGCGAATGTAAAACGATGCTGACCTCTCCTAGTGCCCATAGTGCCCAAGCTCTAACATGTTATAAGGGAAATTCCAAATGTCTTGCTACAAAATGGTCATGAAGAGATATGAAGGCTCATTTTTCTTTCATGTAACATGACCTATGAAGACCACTACAAACTGCAGTTGTAAAATTTCAGGATAAATCGAGAAAAAAAACATTGTTTTAACATCGATCAAAATTCCTTACTACAAACTGCTGTTTCGGTTTTTTACCTCCATCTGACTGTCTTATAAAATGGGAATGCTACAACCTACCACTGCACAACGTCACAGAGGACTACAAAAAACAGTTTCCCAGAGGGTCTATAGCAGGCCTTGGGGCCAAGCATTCTGTAGTGGAAATTCTGACGGGGATCCTTTGGGTACAACATATTGGACACCCTCACAAAGCACACAAAGGGAAAGTCAGTGATGTAGCCGGACCATATTTGATGCGTGCGACTTCTTCAATCAACAATTCCATCATTTCCGTCCATTTACACGACGGAAAAGCAAATAAAAGTAAAATCGTATCCATATCGAAAGCTGCCAGCCGTCCCAGCCCGCCAACATGAAACCCTGTGTTTATAACATCGCGTAACCACCGATCCCATATACCGATGTGTTTTTGCTTTGCTTTGCTCCTGTTCGAGTCGAAGTGAAACACTCCACCTACAATCCAAGCAGGACATGGGGGTGAAAAGGTTATTACATAAAGGATACAAATACTTCTCCTTCGATCATACCATTTCATGTTGAAATTGTTGGCTTAAAGACATCCACTGCCTGCATCAATCCACGTGGAACATGTTGGAAAATGATGTTTGCAATTTGCAAACCATCGTTTAAAAAGTAATACTTTCAGAATGTCCCGTTGTTTCACTGCATGTTGGATCCGAACAGGTCCAGCCACCTTTGATGTATCCAATCTGTTTTCATTAAATTCCTCCAAACAGTTCACGGCAACAAGGATCTGGTACACCATGGGCAGACATTGCGTTGAATAAATCCGCGTGCTCAAACCTGTCACTTGTTTTTGTCAAATCCAAAATTTTGCACGCCACACATCAATTTTCCCTTTCCAAGACTTGCTGAGGGTTCCCTGTCCCACTTGACCTGAACATCGCTTATCGATATCACACAACGTTCAATACACAATTGAAAAAAAAAAACAGCAAATGTGTGTGAATCAAATTCCGACCCTGGGACCACACATTTTGGTGTACGTTGAACCTTATCCATCAAATTGTTGGAGTACCATTTTTTTCCACGCCCAGATACCGTGAAAAAAGCATGTGCGACGGTGAAACCATGCGTGGCCATAGCACCACAACAAGTCAGCCACGACCTTGAAAACAGCCAACGTTTCTGGACTTGCTGGAACAATACAATGGGATGTAGTGGGAAGATTTGCTTTTCCCTTTTTCGTTTCAGCACAAATGTCTACACTGGAGCTGTGCTAAATGAATGGCAAGACTTGAACGCATTGGAAGTTAAATGTTCACCGCCTCCAAACAAACCTCAAAAATTATATTGTGGGAACGCCTCTGCCGAACAATTGACGCAGTTCTTGGGATCCAACATTGCCACTGCTTCATCCTCATATTTGCATTTTCGTATTGATGGCAGTGTGCCTGGTCACACTCCATGCAAGCGCACTATTTTGAGTTTCAGTGCGAAAAGAGAACGTGATTGACAAGTGAAAGTCAGAGATACAATGATACAATGTTTCGCGGTGTTGCGCGGATAGACTACGCGACCAAACTGATGAGTAAGTTGTGAGTGAGTTGTGTGTGAGAGAGTTGTGTGTGAGTGAGCTGTCTGCAAGTAAGCTGTCTATGAAAAAGATGTGTGTGGGAGAGTTGTGTGAGCAGGTGCGAGCTGCCACACAAAGTGAAGGTCCATGTTACCAAGTGCCACGTCTGCCACACAAAACGAAGGTCTCTGCAAAAAGTCAAAGCTCGCCAAGTGTCACGCCCGCCAAGTGCCACGCCTGCCACGCAGAATAAGGGCGTCAGCGGCAACGAAGCGCGTCACCAGACTCAGCTGAGTGCCGTAAGTGCCACGCCTGCCACACAAAGTGAAGATCGATTTGGTGCTGCCACAAAAAAACAAAGGTCCATGGCACCAAGTGCCACGCCTGCCACGCAGAATAATGCGGCATCAGCGGCAACCAAGCGCGTCACCAGACCCAGCCGTAAGTGCCACGCCTGCCACACAACGTGCTCACACCGACTTGACTCACACACAACTGGACAATATATCGTGATCACGCGCAATTTGATTGCACAAACTTACTCACCTCACACACGACTTACACACCACTTACTCACAACAACAGCAAGTAATACAAAATGCCTTAGTTAGAGTTCCAGTTAAACTAGTTCTAACTAGTTGAGCAATAGTTACTCTACAACTAGTTACAACTAACTGACAAATTGGCTCAAATAGTTTGAGTTGGAACTAACTCTGCACCTAGTTGGCAACTAATTGCAACTTTTTTGCCACTATTCAGAGAAACTAGTTACAAACTAGTTGCGGAGTTGGTTGTAACAGTTCTTAACTAGTTGCAGAATTGGTTGTAACTAGTTGTAACCCTCCAGACCCAGAGTTGGAGAGTTAGTTAGAACCCTTCGGCTCAGAGTAAGTTGTAACCAGTTCTAAGCCTAGCTCCGCGCTAGAGGAAAAGAGTCAGTTGTACAACTAGTAGTAACCCTGGCACCGAGTCCAGGTTAGAGAGTTAGTTGTAACAAGTTGTAACCCTGGTCCTGGGCCCAGGGTTGTAGAGTTAGTTATGACTAGTTACAACCTGGCTAGTAGTACAGCAGTAGTATTAGTGGCAGTGGTCGAAGTAATAGCAGTAGCAGTGGGAGTAGTAGTAGTAAAATTTCCTGGCCTATTTGTTCTGTTGACAATAATAGCATACAAAAGCACCCAGAAAACCTGGATGCCAGAATGGGCTGCAAGTATTGTACAGTAGCAGACAAGAGTGCGCAAGCCGACCCGAAAAAGAGTGCGTTCGATTGGCAAACAAGTCGTAATGTTGCGAGCATGAAGCCCATAGAACTGATGTAAGCCTAGAAAGTTGATCCCTGACACGCATCATCTCTTTCGGCTCTGAGCTGTATCTTTCCACTCTTGACACTCAACCTCACCTCAGACGATCCCTCCTCGCCTCCTCGATCTGACGTGTTTGCCCTGAGCCCTGCTCTCCCCGCTTACTTCTCCTGGTTCTTCCCTGCCACTCTCACTTCCTCTTTTCCTGGTTTTGGTGGTGTTGTGTTGTGTTGTGTTGTTGTTGTTTCTGTTCTAGAATAACTCCGGAGCCGATTAGTTTCGTGCCAAAGTGCACGTAGGTAGCCATGGAATGAGACCATTAAACACGAGCCACAGGTAACCCAATGAGACAAAACGAAACTGAACATCCTCTGCGACCTTGGTCAGAGATGACTTTGGCGAACTCCAACCCCTCTGCTCGGAGGCAGGGCGGTGCTCAAGGCGACTATTTCAGGAATAGCAATAAGCACTCCTTGTAGAGTAAACGCAAGCAAGAATAAAGATCACTCACCCAGGGTACGCGAGGCAGTTATTACCAATTTCCAAAGGCATAGCCTTAGTGGAGCCCCAAGAACTTGTTTTCAATCAGTTCTCGAGGCCACACTAAAGCACTGCTAGCGTTAGCGCAATAAAGACATTCGAAGAAGTCAAAAAATGCAAAGCAGAATGCAAAATGAAATGCAGAACACAATTAGATTGCCTCTCCGCTCGGAGGCGGGGTGGCCTACATCATTCAAAAGAAGCATCTATCTGGGGATGGCGGAAAAGGCAATCTCAACAGTAGTATCTAAAAATTGGTAGACAATTCACTTGCGCAGTGAGGATGAAGCCATTACACTTGTTGCTCGGAGGTTGCAAGTCTCGGCTAATCCCTGTGACACGAAATACCGAAACAGTTGGAGAGGCACCCAGAAGCAGCTCATTGGGAAGCACAACCAATGAAGGAGCTGTTCGAAACGAAAGTAACAAACTGGGGACAGTTAGATACAAGGTGCAAGAAGCTCGCTGCAGTAACAAAGGAATTGTGGATGATTGGATTACAGCCCCAGGCTGTCAACAGTACTATTGCTCGTAGTGAAGCTGCAGACACTATTGGGCCTCCTAGATAGCCAAAAGTAAGGGTAAGGAGATCATCTTGGGCTGATCAAGCTCGGTGAGTGGATCCTCCCCTTGCTTGGCTATGTTAGATGCCTATAGTGTGATCTTTGGGGTTGATCGCGATGGTACGAGTCCAAAATGCAAGGAAACTCTGCTTTCTTTCTTAAGCGACTGGTGGAATTTTGGAACAAGAGCCGTTCAGCTGAAAGCTACCTTTCACAATTTTCAAATGACTTTGCTGCCTTGGCGATATGATGACTGGAGGTACTGATGACTTTCGTCAGTATTGTCTGCAGTACGGTATGTCTGAAGATGAGATGGAAATTTTCCATGTGCCGGTGGATCGTTAGCTGGGCTGCAGAAGGATGGATAGCGGAGAATATATATGAAAGTGCAGTTGCTAAAGCATGGGAATACCAGAAGGCCACCACGGCATTAGCAGCACGCCTCCTTGCTGAGGTATTTAAATTCATTGGAGAAGATCACCCCATACGGAGGGAGCATGAAAAGTGGATACTGCTTGCCTCTACTCCGTTTTGGGAGTCCTCGCTGCATATGGCTNGCATGAAAAGTGGATACTGCTTGCCTCTACTCCGTTTTGGGAGTCCTCGCTGCATATGGCTATCCTGAAAGGATATGAGCACTTGCTCAGCAAGAAGAAAGGAAGGGTACATAAAGTGCACCCTAATACAATTGATGGGATCCTCACAGGGAAGTTCGTCCAGCAAGAAGCACCGATCAGACTCCCTTCTACTGATTTCAATGTGCATTTTCCTATGTGCCTACTACCCGAAGTACACGAGCGAATCAGTGCCCTATTCCCTGATGAGCGTAAAGAGGAGCAAAAGACCATAGACAACCCTTCCGTTGGCGAAAAAAGTAAGATGCTGGTTTTATACAGTGCCAGGGGGCGGCAACCCCCAATGCAGGAGCTTATGAATATCCTGCCGGAGCCAGTGAACTTGCGCGGAAATTGTACACAGGAGGATGGCTGTCCCCAAATGTTGCCAACAACCTAGCCAGGCCCATCACAGCCGCAAGTGTGAAGCTGGAGGTCAGATTACCTCACATTAATGAGCAAGGCATGTCAGAAGAAGTGCGCCCCTTCTGGCTAGCCAGTGACCCGACANCAGATTACCTCACATTAATGAGCAAGGCATGTCAGAAGAAGTGCGCCCCTTCTGGCTAGCCAGTGACCCGACAACCATGATTCACAATGCATTTGATAATCATGACTATAGGGGATACAACTTCCCCACTTCCCAAATAGAGCCTGAACTCTACAGTGTTCTCAAAGAGTTCGGGAGCACCAGTTACTTCAGTGACAGATCCAATCATCTCTTCTNAGAGCCTGAACTCTACAGTGTTCTCAAAGAGTTCGGGAGCACCAGTTACTTCAGTGACAGATCCAATCATCTCTTCTCCTTAGACTTCAAGAGGTGTAGCGCTTCAAGAGAGGACCTTGAAGAGTATCTGAAAGTGAATAATTGGCAAGAATATCAAGGGGAAGGGGCTGAAACGCCTCAGACAACCTACGAAGTTAGAGAACAAGTGGAGCCTAATGAGTGGCAACGTCAGTTCTGGGACCAATTCCCTAGGCACTGGCTAGCAGAAGATATCCCGAATCCATTCACAGCACAGGCAATTAAAAATTATGCAAGAAGGGAACTAGCAGAGCGAAGTGCGACTGACATACGCACTAGCTCAGCTCATGGATCTGGTAGAAGGACAGCGCGAACCCCTAGGGGAAGAGCAGATGCAAGATCCAGAACTCCGAAAGGGAGAGGAAAAAGTCAATAGCTGCAACAGTCCTCCATCATAAATGCATACAAAGGCACCCAGAAAACCTGGTGCCCTGAAGGGCTGNAAGTCAATAGCTGCAACAGTCCTCCATCATAAATGCATACAAAGGCACCCAGAAAACCTGGTGCCCTGAAGGGCTGCAAGCAGTGTACAGTAACAGACGTGAGAGTGCAGGCTGACCCGGGAAAAAGCGCGCCTGGCTGACAAACAATTTGAAGTGTTGTGATCCGGAAGGCCGCAGAACTGATGTAACTGAGGAGGTGGCCCCAGACGCACATCATGTCTTTTGGCTCGGAGCTGCATTTTTCCTGTATCCCTCCACTTTTGCTACTCTTGACACACAACTCCTTCTCTTTAGATCCCCCTTCTCCCTCTCAATCTTACGTTTTGACCTGCGCCCTGCCCCCTCTGTCTTCTGCTCCTTTTCCTTCTTGCCCACCTCACTTCCCTGCTGCCTGTTTTCGTCTGTGTGTGTTTTGTTTGTTCGGTTGTGTTTTGTTGGGGGGGCTGTTTCTGGTTTAGAGAAACTCCGGAGCCGGTTAGCTTGTGCCAAAGCGCACGTAGATAGCCATGGAATGAGATCACTAACGCGAACCTCAGTCAACCCGATCAGACAAAACTGAAGTAAACACCCGCGGCGATCTTGGTCCCATAAGAATGTGGTGGACTCCAACCCCTTTGCTCGAAGTGACTATTCCAGCAACAATAATAAGAATCCACTGCAAAATAGATGCGAGCAAGAAGGAAGACCATTCCTCTAGGTTGAGCGAGGCCATACCATAGCACTACTGAGTGCGACGCAACAAAAATATGCGAAGAAGGCCAAAGAGATACAAATAGGATGGCTAAAAGGAAATGCTGTATACGAGTAGATTGCCTCTCCGCTCGGAGGCGGGGTGGCTCATATTAAATCAAGAAGCTTCTATCTCCAAATAGCGGGAATGACAACCTAAACAGCAGCCTCCAAAATCGGAGAACATTTCACTGAGATGCGCAGAGGAAATAAAGCCTTTGTACTTGTTGCTCGGAGGCGGCAAGTCCTGGCTAATCCCTGTGACGCGAAACATCGAAACAGTTGGAGAACTACCCATGAGCTGTTCATTGGGAAGTCCGACCAATGAATAAGCCATCAGAATTGAGAGTAAGGAATTGGGGATGGATAGATACAAGGTATGAGTAACTCACCGCTGTTATTAAAAAAAAAAGGAATTGTGAAAGTGTGGACTATTACAAATGCGCGGAAGAAGATCATGTTCGGTCAAAAGTTCAAAGTTGGTTGCAAACCATCGATCACGCGATCTCCGACTACAAGCCCAAGCAGTTGCATGAGCTGGTC
>BGPT01001375.1:1519-66923 GCA_003297045.1 Symbiodinium sp. clade C Y103
GTCAATTGCTATGACATCTCTAGGTCTTGACAGTCAATTGCTATGACATCTCTAGGTCTTGACAGTCAATTGCTATGACATCTCTAGGTCTTGACAATCCATTGCTATGACATCTCTAGGTCTTGACAGTCAATTGCTATGACATCTCTAGGTCTTGACAGTCAATTGCTATGACATCTCTAGGTCTTGACAGTCANNNCATCTCTAGGTATTGCTATTCAAGTGTATTGCTATTCAAATGAATTGCAGATCACTTTTCGTAAGACGGAAGTATAGACTTCTAAACTTCCTTCGATAACAGAGGATTTTCAATTGCTACGTTTGACTACCAGAGGGTAATACTTTGGGCTGCCATTTTGAGTCATGTCTGTAGATATCACTTATCGTTGAGTTGTTTTTTCAATTCGCCCAGCCATGTCCAGTCCAAGGGTTGGGCAAGAGCAGCTGGCAGTCGGCACAAATCACAGGATCAGTTGCCCATGCCTAGCAAGCCCACCTTTAGAGGTGACAGAACAGGTGCTTGCCACAAATGTGGCAAAGTTAAACCCCCAGTAAACTGATGCGTGGATACATTTGGCTGCATTTGGACACATTCAAGGATGGTTTTTCTGTGTATCGAAGAATGTTGCGATGATTCTAGGAACATATGTCTACATCTGGAATCTGTATACATGAGCAGACATCAAGGTACCTAAGTTGATAGTCTATATATCAGAATTACACTCAAAACATATATGCCATTGTATGCTTGATGTTCATCATAAAAGCTGCCGCCGATGGCCCGCGCAATAGTTGGAGGGGAAGAACCAGGTAACCAGGCTCCGTGTGAGCCCATTTAACGGCCGCCTTGCAGCATTCGATGCAGGTTCAGACCTTGGGCGTGAAATGTGCCGGTTAAAAGAGTTGCGGCGGGAAGGTCAGGCAGGTGGTTAAATGATATTAAACGAAGTGAGTTCATTCGTGGCCTTCGTTCTACTCCTATTGCGGGAAAACAGGGGGAAAAGTGCAAGAGCCGAATGTGGGAAGCCGAACCATTGAGTGTCCCTAGTTTTACCTGGTTTCACCGCGTTGATTGGAACTTTGAATGGCCTGTTAGCTTTTCTGAACTCCTTGAGAAGGCGATGGAGAGAGAGAGAGAGAGAGAGAGAGAGAGAGAGAGAGAGAGAGAGAGAGAGAGGGGGGGGAGACGGAGAAGGAGAGAGAGAGAGAGGGGGAGACGGAGAAGGAGAGGGAGAGGGAGAGATAGAGAACATCAATTTGTTTGCTGCATCTGATCGATCTAATGATCTCATACTCCGAGGCTCTGAAGGATCGTCATTTCACAAGTGGCAACAGCAGCCAGGCCATGCGCAAGGGCACCGACAAGGACTGGGAACAGCGTGCTGGTTGCATGACCTTCCCAGAGGCCGTGGCCAAGGACGGCTTTCGGCGGGATCTGGGACGATCCAAGAGCTAGGGCAATAGATGGATCCACGGCGCACACCCAAGAATAACAGGGATTAGTCCCCCAATTTGTGGGATATTATGAATTATGATCATTTCACCAACCAAACACGGGGACAATGAGGCGCACTCAATGCCATAAAACCACCCAAAATGTGGTGTGTCAAATTTGGGATGCCCCAATACCTGGGATGATGTTCATTATGAACCACTGTTATGGTTGCCAGGATGCTGTATGACTTCGGCGCGCCCAGGAGTTGAAGGCCAAGGGCAAGGATGCCGCCCAGTGGCTGAAGGACTGGTTGAAGGGTTGAATGTGCCTTAATGTTCGAGAAGCAATAGGATCCACCACCCCCAAATTTACCCTTTGTACGGGTCGTATAAACCATCAATCTATACATATCTATACTAATCTTATGCCCTTTGACCCATTGGCTGAGCGTCAAGCCACCGCAAGACAGCCCATGCGAGGACTCTCGCAAGATGTCGATTGACCAGATGAGGCCAGCCATTGGCAAAAGGGCAGGAGAATCATCCCGGAAACCATGAAACCAACAGATCCAGAAAATGATGAAACATGATGAAACATATTAACTCCGATGTTTTTTTTCAGTTGTCTTTTTTGACGGAAATTTGATGGCTTGAAGCCACAATGGAGCGAGACAAGACCACACTGGAGGGAGAGCAAACACATTCCTGCCAGAAATTTTGCATGCAAAAGATGTGCGGGTCCTTTCACATTCTTTTTTTTGGCATTTTTAGTGTGACATCTCACTTTTGGGATCTTTTTGGATCTTGTGTGCTGACTAGTGGTTCAACTTCATGGACACTGAAAAGGTGATGTGACTCTGGTGGAATTCCCTCAGCACACCCTGTTGCCGTCAGTGCCAGGAAGGCAGCCTCTGACATGGGTCTGGATGTTTTCTTCGACTGGGATTCAGCGCGCTCCGTTGGGGAAACCCAGTGGTTTCGGGTCAGATCGTCTCGGGTGACCGGCCGGCTGAAGATGGCGATTTTCCAACCATCTGGGATTTCCAAATTGGTATGATGGCTCTCCTAGGTATACCCCAATTTATGGCAATTTGTCTGAGGAAAATATGGGTAGCCATGGGAAAATCATGATAACCATACAAGAAGGCCCCCTCCAGTCATAAGTTTCTCGATAGCTTATACTCCCATCTAACGAAATTCAGTTATGTTGCTGTAGTTGGTTTGGTTTCCCCCGCCTAACGATAGATACATGGAGGTTTCCCAATTGGGGTTACCCCAAAATGACCCAAAATTGGTCATTGTCAATGGGAAAACCAATGGTTTGGGGTACCCATATTCTAGGAAATTCCAATATGTCCACCATAAATCTATGGCAGGCCAGTGATGTTTACAACTCCCAGATCTCTGAGGTGGAGGGCTACTATCGCATCAAGGGCTCCACGGAGTTCTGCATCGAACGTGCCATTGCCTTTGCCCCCTATGCGGAGCGCGGTTGGAGACGGGTCTAGAGGGTTTAGATATAGCAAGCCCAACATATGAGTGGAACATCAAAATCCCGTGTTAGTGGTTTCACACTTTTTCACACAATTATATAATTGGTATTACTACTAGAATTTATCTTGAGTTCTCTAAATACCCAGTTCTAACATTGAAATAGAGGAACTATCATGGTGGTAAATTCCTCTTCTATCTTTTTGGGGGTTGTTAGGAAGGAACATTGGTATAAATTGAGCCAGGTAGGGGGATGAAACGAAGTTATTGATTGAGTTTACCCATGTTTTTCGGCCTTACGCTGACCTTGCACATGTCCTTGTGGGTACCTGAAATGGTGCCTCCCTGGTAGGGATTTCTACTGGAGTTGACTGGATCTTCACTATCTCCAGCAGCAGACTTCACAGCCATTTTTTCCCCTGGAGGACTGCATTTGGATGGAGACTGGCAAGCCCATCCTGGCACAAGCTACCCAGTTTGCCCAGGCGCGGGCAATACCGTGGAGAATCCACATTGGTGATTTGATCAGGATTTTTCAAACATTTTCCTATAATGTTAGTAAAGCAATAGTAAACCATCCCCGATTTTCCCATACATGGGTGGTATAAACTATAAACCATCAAAACATGGATAGTTTACTATTGCTTTACTGGAATTGAGAAATGATTGCAAAGGTCAATGGATTGGTGTAAGGGAAAATTTACAGGAAGCACCCATACTTCATGGAAAGATCGATGGTTTTCGTGTAGATTTTTCCTTAAATCAATCCATTGAAATCAGATTTTCCGATGAAACATTTGGGGAAAGTCCCAGCCACGTGCCCGTAGGAAGTGCGCGCGGCGGTGCCCCATCAGATGTTGGCCTACAACCTGAGCCCCTCCTTCAACTGGGACAGCTGCTTGGCGGGGTTCATGGTTACCCTTTGGTAAACCAACAGTTCGCTATGAAGAAGATCACCACGGAAAAATATAGGAAAACTCAACTCTAAGATGGTCATTTTCAATAGCTACTCGTATGTTAGATTACCGGAATGGTCCGAGGAAATGTCCCAGTTGAACCAAACTGTTGAAAAGGGAGCGGGAGTCACTTTCAAACCATTTGCCTGCTCACGAATGCTCATTCCACTCGCAGGAAGCATTTGCCGAGCCAGAAGCCTTGATCTAAGGTGCCGGCATGACAGATGCGCAGATGGAGTCCTTCATTTGGGATTTGGCACCCTGGTCCAGGGTCATGGTGAAGGTCCCTGGTGGCTACAGGGTTGCCCCACTCATACCATCAACGTATGGTCTGTTTACATAAATTGGCAGATATTTGGATGAAAAGTCGGAAACGATACGAAAAACACATAGACAGAAAATTGGTTAGAAAAGATAGGTCTGCTTTAAATCTGTGGCAAGACTAGGACGACAAACCCTATGGGTTGGACCATGGATGGCCCTGCCCCTCTTGGAAGATTTTGGGCCCAAACTGCAGCCTCCACACATGTAAACATCCAAGAAATCCTACAAAACAACAAGAGAACGATCATTTTGAGATACTGTAACCATCAGCTCGTCTCAGGGTTTATAGCCTCACGCATCTTTATGCCCGGTTTTGGCTTTCCAACAATCGTCCAAACTCCACTGAAACGGCAACGGGTTGATGTTTCGATGTTCGACGTCCGAGGCCAAGTTGGGCTTCTGTTGGCAGTTCATCACCTTGGCGGGCTTCCACTGTGATGCCCTGAGCATTGACCTCTTTGCCAAGGTCAATGGCAAAGATGGGGAAATGACAGGGATTCAAGGGATATGTTATGTTATATACTTATGTTTTACTCATTGTGAAGAGGAACTAATGTGATTTCAATATCTTTCAACCCAAGAAAGGCAGATTTGTTCCAAGGAATCTTTCAAACTCTTACATTCGGTTTCAGTTTGTTTTTGAGATTTTTCCCATAGATTTCCAGTTTCCAGAAATGGATTGAAGGGAAAAGATATTGGAAATCCCTGGGGCCCATGGTAATCACAGATGGCGATCCAGTCAATCCCCTGTCCAGTGGTGGATGATCGCAATCGGTCAAGATGGCCATGGGAAATCCCCGGAAAAAAAGTGGCTTTAATGGGACCGCACCCCCAATATTTGCTGAGCTTCTATTGCCATGTTATTCTTCCGGAGGGTGCTCAAGACTTTTGATCATCATGGAATCCCTTTTTCCCAATCAGCATGAGGATGACGCTTTCAGGGTAGTGATGATGGGATTAAATCTGATGAATCTGACCAGCTGGTGAATGGTGAAGCTTGAAATCTTGCGAAGCCCAGCACGCAATCTGCAGCCTGATTGAGAGTAGTACGTATTTCAAACACTGACACACAGATACAACTGTCGATGTGCTTGATTTGATCTTATTTTGATATTAACCTCATGGGATTGGGTTAAGGGAAAATTTACAGGAAACCATTGATGTTCCTAGGAAATATAGGGGTTTCCTGTAAATTTTCCCTTAACCCAATCCAATGATAACCCCCGTGATGAACATCCATAGATCCCAGCGATTTTCATCTGAAACGGGATTCTCCAAGGGTTTTTGCCGCCGCTGACCTGGTCAAGGAGTATGCCAAGCGCGGCGCATACGCCTATGTCTCCATGATCCAACGTGAGGAACGCAAGAACAAGGCCGTGCCAACGGAAAGGTGGAAAGGTGGATCTTTTTAATCATCCTGAAGTAGATAGGTACCCTCCAGTAAACCAACATAACTATAGAAAATCAACCATTTTTAATGGGAAAATCGACTCTAAATCAGCATTTTCAACAGCTATGTTAGTTTACCAGAGGGTAGAGCATGCGATTCTCAAAGATATTCTCAGGGAAAGACATTTGAATAAGGCAGATTTGGCTAAAAAGTGCACTAGGTGCCCTCCAGGAAACTAACATAGCAGTGGGAAATCCGCAATCCAAATGGAGGTTTCATGGAAACATCATCTATAAATCATAGGGAATTCTCCGATGCCATGTTTGATTGCCGGAGGGTAGGACTTCAGGATGACTATCAACATAAGAAACAGCCATGTCCAGTTGTATTTGTATAATGTACAGTATAACTTAGACCTAGACCCAGATTGAACTACAGACTCAACTAGATACATACGTGCAAACACATGAATCAACAGATACTTAAAACCAGAGGAAACAAATTCGAACACAGATAAATCCGTGAATGTGGGAAACCCAACAATAACTATTTAATAACTATGTATATATAGATACATGTACATGCACTTCACAGCCATACTATATCTATACTAGACATCCCATACACATATTAAAGACATCCAAACCACCGGCAGCTGGGACAGGTTGAGACCTTGACGCATCAGAAGTGGCCCCTGGGCCGAGTTCTGGGTCAGATGGGGTGCAGTTGCACGGCCGGGCACCAAATCCCAGGTGGAACATTTCAGGGCCCGGCCAGACTCAATACACATGATCTATATATAGATATGTATGCATCTATATGATTCTATGTATATATATATATATGCATATACACACACACACATATATATATATATATATATCTATAAGTATATTCAAGTATTTTTGCATCCTGTCGAGGATTTTTCCCAAGTTGAGGACTGAAACGTGTGGAGACCTAAGCTCTGGCAATTTGATGCAGTTTGGGAACTGGAAGCCATGGCCCATTTGATTCGATGATTTACTTGTTAAAAATGGTGGTTTTCCAGCTCGCTACATGGGAAAATAACAGCTGGGATCACTATACCCGGAGGGTATATCACAAAAACGCAGAGGGATAACAATCACTATCAATAATTATCACCAGGGATAATCATCACTGATTTAGTGCCCATTGTTATCCTATTGTTGTCACCATCACATAACCGGCAAAAAATGGCCATGCGCCATGCTAAGACGCGCCTTCTGGACGTTTTCTGAACAAAGGAGTGGCTCCGAGATCGTCGACGAGATGGGCAACGTGGTCAGCGGTGGCCTCTCTTCCACCGGTGCGCCTGTGGGTCACCGACTTCATAGCTATGGAAAATCACCGATTTTAAGGGGTAAATCATCTATCAACGGTCCATGTTCCATAGTTATGCTAGCTTACTCATGGGTAAATGCTTTGTTTTTTTCCCTCCTCGTATGGGTTGAGAGAATTGGAGGAAACACAACAAGAAGTCACGACTTTTGGAGTGGCTTTCGAGTTGCAAAAGCTGCTGACTTAACTTGGTGCCAGGCATCATGTCCGCGGGCGTCACTGAGAAGCAGTTCTGAGCCGGAACTGTTTGTACAAAGATGGCGGAAGCTGCAGCCTGACCAGTGGGTCCCGGGTGACAACGATGTCATGTAGCGATAAAATCGGGTGGTGAACTGGTACAACCAAGGGTAGCCGCACCCTATTAGGGGACAATAGAACATGTCCAGTTAGGAGTTCAGGTTTTGCATCCTCGATGATCGTCAGCATTGTTGCCTAGTAGGAACAGGCGAAGATTTGCGAAATGCCATGCCAATGATTACCCTCTGGTCATTTAGCCATTTATATAATATAATATGTATTATATAAATATATGTATATATATATATTTCTATAGATAGATAGAGATATCATATGATATCTGATTTTCCCATTGAAAGGTCGGATTGTCCATTTGCCATGTGAAGTTGCCAGAGGCTGGTGGTCTTGTGCTTTGGACCTCAGGTCACCAGTGGTGCAGCATCAAAACAAAAGGTATGTTGAGATTTTTATCAACTGTATTTAAACATATTATGGGCTATATCTTTGGTCAGCCGTTGACCATTTGTTGAATTGTTTGGATTCAGTTATGGCTACAGCTCGACGATGGGACCGATAGGATGTTTTTGGGGCCCACTTGGTCAATTGTCTGGCGCTCTGAATGCGAGGGAGCAGGGATCTGAGTGATGGCTATAGGGCCTCACCTGAAACCATGCAGGTTCACAGACATTCTGGGAGCAATGTCAACCACAGATAAACCCCAAACGATTAGTTACATTGGTACCCCCTATAGACTTGGGGTCTATGCTTCCTGGGTTAACATTCCTAAAAGTTTGATCCGTACAACCTTGGTTTGTTCCGTCATTCTGGGTGCATCTCGGATGAAATTTGGCATTCGGTAGGCTTGTCATGCGCGGTCTTTGTCACGAAACATCCTGTCGCGGTGGTTGTTTTTTTTTCATATTCATCAGTACTTCTTCTTTTATTACCAGTATTTTTATTCTCATCATCATCATTGTTTTACCATTATTACTGCTACTATCAAACACAAATGAACTAACATTATTCTCATGATTATTGTTATTGTATCTGTTTGTTTTGATCACCGAAATTGTCACCAGGATGGCTACCGCATGCAACCGAAAATGGGTCAGAAAGCTGCTTCCCTCGCCGTCAGAATTGTTGATACCGGAAGATCCGTTCAGGATACCCGTCCCTGCGCGGCAGGTTTGAGTTGTAGTTATGTCGATGTTTGGAAACTGGAAGAGGCTGGACCTCAAGTTGCAGCTTCATTTTGAATATGGAATATATAGAAAACAACCATGTGAAAGCAACTTTATATTATTCTGAGATTCTGGCTATGTCCGGGTGTTTGTTGAACTGAAGCCTGGCGCGTCGCTCCTTTTCCATGTCATTTTAATGACAGTGGCTTGATCAAAGCCCCGCGAGAGTTCCCCTGTGGATGCCAGGGCTCCTGACGTCTTGTCGTCATCGGGCGGCCCATGGCGCACAGGGTTCATTTCTTCGGGCTCTCGACGTTTGCACGGCTCTGTGATGGGAAGATTCAGGATGGGTCAAAACCAGTCAAAACCATTCATATTCAACATAATGTGGGTAAAACAATAATAAACCATCCATTTGGGAATGGTCTATAGTCTATACCACCTATTCATGGTGATTTTTGGGATGGTTTATTATTGTTTTACCCATATTATTCAAGACCTATGATACCATATTAGCACATCATGTATTTACGAACTGTTTTGAGGTTCTTACGGGTGCCCAGGCTGTGATTGTTTCTTGTCACGTCCAGGATGTCCCTACTTGCGGTATACTAGTATGCGCATGGAAGACCAGCCTAAGACCTGCAAGTTTGTCAAGCGTACGTTTGGCCAAAAATCGAGGAGTTCATGAGATCTATTGAAACCGTGCGCAACCGTTGGGCCAATTTGACTGCCAGAAGCCGTGGTCAGACAGGACAGATGAGACAGAGTTCAGACAGAGCAAGAAAGGATCCAACCAGGCCTAAGGGGATCCACAGGCACCTGACAATTGAGAATGATCAGAATAGAACCAGGCAACTGGGATTTAAGCAACAAGAGTTTGAGGTGTTCAGCAACACCCGGAGATTTGATAAGATTTTCATATGATTTAACATCATGTGACTGACTCCACCAACACAAAATATGGGGATTGACCGACCACCAACCTGGCCAGGTGTGTCTCAAGTTAGTCATACTTATTATGGCTAATTGTCCTATGATAAAGGGAATTTTCCACTGTCATGATTGCCGTGATGGGTATTCGAATGTTGTTCCTGGAGCCTGTGTTTTTTTTTGGTTTTGTTTCCAAAGGATGTATACACCGTAGTATGGCAATTTTAGTGGGGAAGGTCATGATTCGATCAACTCTCTGGATAAGTTACAATGACCTCACTGCGACGTCATTGGAATGACGGCTGGGATTGGGTAATTAGCTACATATCCCCAAATGATCCCAAATGTGCAATGGTCAAAACTTTGGGCAATCTGCCCTGCGGGATAGTCATCAATCCATTCCTAGGGATTCATATGCCTAATACTACCGTACTCTACTGTAGGATTCCCATCCTACGATGGGTGACCATACCCCCGGTAATCCCATCATAACTTGATCATCAGCACCTACATGGCCTTTACTTTATTTTTTTAAGGGTTGGTGAATTAAACTAATCCAGTAATACGGATTTTGGATGCTTTTTGGATTTTGAGAATAAGCATGGGATTTAAACTTTAAACCTTGGGCTTTTCCGTTTTTTTAACTGTTTTCCATCCGCATTTGACTTGAAGACGTCTAGTTTCAGCTGGAACTCCCTCAAGCACCGACTGCCATTGCGGGGACGACGCCCATTCACGATCGCCATGCCGGTGACTATGGTATCTCGGCATTGAACTACACACCGGCAATCTAATCTTGCAATGGAAAATCTGATTATCCTACATTGCAAATCATTATAAATGAACATGTTCATGTCGCATAGATATAAGAATCGCATACACAAACTAAACATAACCAAACCCACAATTGTGCAGGAATTGCCATGATTGATTCCAGAAGGCAGCAATTTTTCAATGGCGGACTCGGCCCCCGGAACGTCTGATACCCATGTCTAATGATATATAAGCCCTTCCGAATAACTACGCTGTTGTCAAGTCCATTCACGTCCTCCACATCATGGACACATGTGTTGAGGATGTCAAGATGACAATTGTTTCAATTAATTACATTCATAGACGTCATAGATTCTGACATTGTACAGTAGACGTTATAATCTCCAGGTTTACCAACTTTCCTCGTTTCGAGTTGCTTGTAGCTTCATGAAAACCTTTGAACGATCTAAGTGCCGAAGATCGGTCTACCAGTACATGAGATTCTCACGGCGGCCAGTGGCACCCGTAGCCTTCGGTGTCATCAAACATGGCAATGCAAGATTCCCCTTTCGTAGATGATTTTACCATTATATATAAAACATATTAAAACCAACATTTAGTTCGAGAATTTCCCAGCCAGCCACGTTTGATTTCCACAGGTAACCATAGAGCTTTCTAAACTACTCCAGACGACAGTAATACTAGGACCTCAGATTCAGATCCTATTGATTAGTCTACAGATCATCTGACAAGAACTTCTCCCTCTATTTTCCACATGCTTCCACACCCAAGATTTGCAAACAATCGTGGAACCTCCACAACAAGTCGGATAAACAGTGTTTCTTTCGGCCTCAAGGCAAGACCATAGACATCTCTTTTCTTGGTGCAAAATAAAATGAAAAAAAAACACCAAAAGCAACTTTTTCACTCTTTCCAGCCCAAAAATCGCCCGGTTCTGAGGGACGTTTCTCCCTTTTTTCCAAGGAAAAGCTGGAAGATGCCAAGGGCATCGCGGTCATTTCCTTCAATAAGGAGCCGGTGAACAGCCCAATGGTCGCACAGATGGGCCTAATGTTTGGGGATGGGAGCACTAGCACCCATAAAAATGGTGATTTTGGCGAGGGTTTATGGCATTGGGTTTGCAAAAAAATATGTTATGTTATTCTCAGTCGAAGTGTAGATTTTGAAGATCTAGCTTCATCTTTACTGATGTTAGTGTTTGTTTTCTCCTGTAAAATGTGTTGGAAACACATCTTCTACATATGCTATTTTGATTTGTCAACTTGCGGCTGAGGTATGAATCTGGACTTCTGGAAAGCCTTGAAATCCACCTTTGAGGCTCCCATGGTGATCTTTGGGGAATTGCAACCATGGCACGTCAGGATGGGTGGCAGCTGGCTGGGTTACAGGACTTGTCCTATGAAGTGCTGTTCTTTCTAAAATTGATTTGTAATGAGTCTAGTATGCAATCTTCGTTTTCTTGAAAGCTTTGCAGAATTTTTTCCACTCTGGGAGTTGGAAAAGACGGGGATCACCAACCACTAGGTATGTCTCATCCAGTTGTGTTGGCAGCCACTGATGTCTGACAGTCTAATCTCAAGACGAGCTTGACACAAGATGTCTCGGATATAGGTACGGGTTGCGGAAACCAAATGGGTTTGCAAAGCTGTAATGTTCGGAAATGTAGATGTTTTTTCCCCCTCATCCAATGTAAATGTATTGGCAAATTGGCAATAATAGAACGCAGGAAAAGTAGCAAATCAATACAGCAACATATTGAGTTTAGACACCAGGCAGACAGACAGACAGGCATGCAGGCAGACCGACAGACAGATAGATTCCACATATACAATGGCGCACATATGTAACTTGACACATTCACAATTGCAAATGCAACAGTATTTGCCCATGCATGTCAAGAAATGAGTCAACCAACAGATAAGCAGAAAGACAAAATTGATCAAACAATAGATATTACTATTATCCATGGAATTCATAGGGCCCCCCAATGTTGGTCCTTCATTCCTACTAGTGGGGTTTCTGATACATGCGCATAAATTCATTGAAACAATGTTCCCATTTTAGTGATGATCTTTTGAATTTTCCATATTTTATCTTCATATGAATGGAGTAGATAGAATATGGAATTGTCAAACACGCTTCCATTCTAGTGATGCTATTCTATCTGCCGATCACTATAAATTCACGAGCAACATTTCATGTTCATTCGCCCCAGGCAGCCGAGGCGGACAAGACAATCCGCGGCGTGGTCTTCCAGTCGACCCTGAAGAAGCCGCTTCCAGCAGTGCTGGGTGATTTTTCGATGCCAAAACGACAACAACATGTTGATTTCATGGTGATTTAATAGTGAAAAACCTCTGTAAACCATGAAATGATGGGTTTTTAAGCAACAAATATGGGAATTTAAAGATACTATTATGAAGATTTTTGAATGGGGTCATAGAACCTATGATGATCTGGTTGGTGGTTTGGTATATTTTTACTTTTTCATCCTAGAAATGTGATGACAATCCCCACGGACGTGTGTTTTTCATGGGCAGAAATTGATCACCAGATGACAAATCCATATCTATATGTTAGTTTATTATAGTTTACTGGAGGTAGGTTAGTAACTGCAGGGACAACTCTTGTTCAGTTTTTTATTCCTTCAATATAGGAGACTAACACAGTCTCTGGGAACTTCCGATCATCTTCATAGGTTGTGTCAAGAAAGGGACACGGGACGATCCGAAAGAGGTCAACTAAGAGAGATGGTGGTTGGCGGTCGCAGTCAGCTTCCCACAACTGGGTTCAATGATGTTTACCCTCTGGTAATCAAACATGGCAATGGAAAATCCACCATTTATAGATGATTTTCCCATTAACCTCCATTTATAAGGGATTTCCAATTGCCACGTTTGATTACCGGAGGGTAATGGGGTTTAAAATGGGTATGGCTTCAAAGTAACATAGCTCTTGACCCACAAGATTGGCCTTTCTTTGCATTGAAGGATCTTGATTTTTTTTGGCTGCGCAGTTTTGAGCCATGGCCATCTAATCGGGGAGCGGATGCCATTAGAATTTTGAGGCTCGCGGGGTGTTCTCAGGTACCAGAAGTCAATCTCCTAGTTCCATGCCTTTTATCCATGCCCTTCAGTGGGGATAACAACTGCCTTGTTGGCTATGATGCGGCTGATCATTACCAGGATTCCCAACTGAATTCAGCATGGATGCATATCCCATAAGTTCCATGGGAATATCAGACTATCGTGTTTTCTTCGTTTGTGGGGAATGATGCCAATGTACGTGGGTCAAATACGCGGGCGCCCCAAGAGTTGGATTACCCCACATTATGTCCCCGCAGAATGAATACAGTCGGACCCAATAATGACCCAGTGTTTCAAACAGTTTTACTATAATTTACTTTTCGAATACAAACAGTTATCCAAATACGTAGTAGATGACAAACACCAGATAATTTATTAGATCATTTTTAGTAATCCCATGTATTGTTTGATAATCATGATCATGAGAAAAATAAGCTATAATCCAATCATAATATAACATAATATAACTAACCATGGGATAATACCATAATTAACACACAATACTACATGGGAGAATCAAGCCAGATCCCATCGGCATCGAGGAACATCTTTACGGCAGGCCTCGACATCAATGAGTTGTACGCGCCTTCCACCAGTGAGGTGTCTGGGTGATGGTTGATCATCCTTTCGTCCAAGAGATGAAGATAGTTGTACCCTCTGGTAATTTGTTACATAGCTATTGAACATCGCCATGTATAGTTGATTTACCTATTGAAAATGGTGATTTTCCATAGTTTTTTGTATGTTTACCAGAGGGTAAATGATGGGGAATTCCCTGTGAATGCCAAGAGACAGTTAGATACTTACCGAGAAAATTGTCATTTTTGCCATCATGTTCTTCAGGTGACACCTGAGAATATCTGGCAAAAAGATTGATTTTTGCCATGAGGAAACTGATCATCTACCCGCTAGTATACTTACATAACTATGGAAAATCACCATGTTTAGTAGGTAAATCAACTATAGATGGCAATTTGCAGTCGCATCAGCGTAGCATTCGCGAGGAGAGGCTGAAGGACTTCTGGACCACCTTGACTCAGGCCAATCGTTGGGCGCTGAATGGAGCTTCAAGATGAATCCACACTTTTCCAAGTGGATTTGTCGGAAAATGATGGGAACCCCGCAAAATTTGATGGTTTATCGGTTTATTTTTGAGATAAACACTGCAATTTGAGGGTATATCGGTGATACCTTGATCTTTGCATAAACTCCACACTGCAATTTCTTTATCTCCCTCTCCCTTTTACATCCTTTTACAATATGCACAGATAGCAACAAATGATGAAAAGACGCTGCACACAGAGGCAGACAGACAGACAGATGATAGGTAGGCAGGCAGACCGACAGAGAGAGAGAGAGAGATAGATAGATAGCTAGGTAGGTAGGTAGGCAGGCAGACCGACAGACAGAGAGAGAGAGAGAGAGATAGATAGATAGATAGATAGATAGATAGATAGATAGATAGATAGATAGCTAGCTAGCTAGCTAGGTAGGTAGGTAGATAGATAGATAGATACACAGAGAGAGAGAGAGAGAGATATATATATATATATACATAATACATAATACAGTATACACCCAGCTATGCAAGTCCATATTGATTCTTACCTTTTCCCTTTACAGTATGGCCCCATTCCCCTCCCCGGGCAGACCCTCACCAGCATCTACCGGAGCCGCTTGGCGACCGTCGCGGCCATCAACGGCGCCTGCCCGGCCGGTGGCTGTGCGTTGGCCATGTGCTGTGCAGCCTGGCAGAGGAAGATCTAGTTCAGTACATGGTGAAGGATCATCCCCCATAGTAAGTGGTTAGTACCCTCCAGTAAACTAACAGTTTGCTATTGAAAATGGCCATAGAAATAGTTGATTTTCCCATAAAAAATGGTGATTTCCCATAGTTATGTTAGTTTGCTAGAGGGTAAACAATGGTGATTTAACCAAATGGCATCGTCGAAAACATCTCGTGACCAGGCAATCCGAATGTCAGATGCACACTGAACAAATCTGATGGCTTTCATGCAAGGAACTGCAAACCAATCGCACAAGAGAGAACGAAAGACTTTCATCAGAAAGATTGGACGCTTCTGCATGGTTGGTGCAACGGTGGAACTCCCAAAGGACCAGCAAAACGAAACAAATTTAAGGGGTCCTTTGGGCAGCCGCGCAGTCTGGAAACCTGACGGACTGGAAGAATCATAGTTGTCTTTCAACAAGTGCCAGAAATGCTACGAAAATACAGTTGTTCCCAAAAAGATGGAAAAGTCGTTCATCACTACTATCACTACTTCAATAAGAGTTTACACAGGGAAGTTTCCTAGAACCGAGGGTTACCCCAAATCATCCAAAATTAAACCATCTTTGAATTGAAACCCATGTTTTTTTGGATCCACCATTTCAAGAAACTTCCACACACACACATATATATATACACACATTTGCACATGCATATTTCTATCCTTTTGGGGGTTGCTCTACACTAAACATACCCCACGATTTCCTTCCCAAAAAAAATCCACAGTGGGCGCTTCAGCGTCGAGGATTGGCGTATCATCACCTGGGAAGGCTCCATGGGTTTGAACGAGGCAGGTGCGATGGTCGTTGACTGAGCGGTGGTTTTCACTCTTTTTCATATGCTACTGCTATTCGTATGCCGTGGTGGCATTTTCATGATCTTTCTATGCTATGGTCAAAATATCCATGACATCTGTACAAAAAATCAATGTTTCATGGGATTTCGACCTGTTTCGCCCTATTTTGACCTGTTTTGACCATGGCACCTCTGTAGGAAATATGGGGAAGCCGCGCCGCAGGTGGCGCTTGGCATCCCGGTGCCGCGCAATTGGTGCGAGCCACATGGAGCTGAATGGAATTCGGGAGGCCCAGGTGTCAAACGACCTCATGATATTCTGGGGATGGAGGTGCATCTGACATCTGAAATACGATTGAAATACCACATTTGGAGAGTGATGAGCATAAGAACCAGCGATTTTGGTGTGAGCAGAAGGGCCCCCCCGGGGTGACCCATAGCCATACATTGAAATCACTTCAACAAGAATAAAGAAGTCATGGGATGATTTGAACCACAAGGATGTGTCGCTCGTCCTGCATGGGGCATGGTTCAGAGGATGCTTTTGCTCTGAAACACTCCTACTAGCTTTTCTGTTACTCCTTTGGACAGCTGGAACCCCACTGCTAAGTGGCCATGTGGATCCATACGGCATGTTGAAGATTTGATCCCAAGGATTCACGATTGTACCTTCTTCCTTTGGGCTAAGACAACTGAGCAGTCCTTTGAGCTGGTTGCTGGAAAATTATCTTCCAACCCTTGAGGAGAATCAAGGCCTACCAAGAAAATCGCATCTCCTGACACCCAAACACCGCAGCGACAAGATTTTCAATCAAAGATCATAGTTCACACTCCAAGTTCAAATTGTCTGGATCAGGAATTCTATGCGACAAAACCACCACAAATCCTCCAATTTTTTCCAACCCTCCTGACTGCCAGTCAGATCCAGGTTAGTGACCTCAATCAACCTGAAACCCAATGGCAGGAGTTTCTCATCTCCCAACCCATTTCTTGACCAAGTTGGGGGGGAGCCTTCACTGCCGCTGCTTTTCCCAGGTTAATGATGAAGATCACAGGTCAACACCCTGCGGAGGATCTGCTGCTGTCTGCCTCTATGCCACAGTCCACGGACCTCCGGCAGATCGGAATGGTGGACGACATCGTGGAGAAACCCGAGGACTGGGGATGAGATGGGCAGGAAATCTCTGCACAAAATGGGCAAGTTCTCGTGGGGAAAGCATCGAACTCAATGGGAGATATGCCATGAAGCCATTGCCAGAGGGTGGATGGTGAATTTAGTGGTAAAAAAGACCCAATGTATGTGACTTTTAATCATGTAGCATTAAAACGCATTAAATTAGATGACACACACACACACACAAGTACATACTGTTTAATAGTTGATATTCCGAGATTTCGTGAATTGATGGGGGCTTCCACAGCTGAGTGAAGGATTTGCCACAACACCATAAATGGAGAGCTGGGGGAGATATGATCAAACATTACCCAAACCTTCAAAATCACCCAGAATCATTCAACCATCATCCCACCATATCTATGTAATATATAGTCCCATCATCCCATATATTTCAAAAAATATATAGTCCAACCAATCCAACCATCATTCCATTCTTGTCTAATCCAATGAGAGAATATAAGTCCCATCCCACGTTGAACACCTTCCAGACACCATGCTTTTTGGTCCATGGGAGTGGCCTCCAGGAGCTTCTGCCTATGGCCCTGGAGCGGCTGAAGAAGTGGCTGAAGTTTCCTCCTCAGGCGGCTGAAAATCTCAGGGGCTCCAAAAACGATAGACAAGTGAAATAAAGGATCCTTTTAATATATGGTAAATTAGACTTTACTTTTTCTATTTTTCAGGGGTTACGATGGTCCAGAATCATGTTTGGTTTTTATAGAACCTCCGGGTTTGTTTAAGGTTTCAGCAATGTTTATCAAGCAATCAGTGGGAAAGGGACATGGATTGAATCAGATCCCCGCAATATTAAGTACCCCGCAGTAGAAGTCCTGGTTTAGAATTGCATCTTTTCATGAATTGGGATGCAAAAGCATGTCTTTGTGCCTGGCAAGAGCTTTTAGTTTGGGAGTTTTGGTTCACCCATTCAGACTGCCATCACGAGTGGTGGCAAGCCATGGTTTCAAGATCTTTCGATGGAGTTTTCCAATAGAGCTTCGCCTTCTGTACTCTCGACAAATCGCGATTTTATCGATCTATTCATATCTATTCACATTTATATATCCAAGAATTTGGTGCTGACCAAATGATTGTAGCAAACAGATGAGTACGATTTGTATATCCAATATCGATACTCCAGATGTTTGGATGCTCCAGATGTTGGAGATTCCATTAAGTGTATATATCTTCGATGTTACAGATATGAAGCACATTATCCATGCGTATATTTATAGAGTATGGATACTCCACATTTTGTACCACCAGACCCATCTGCATTGCAGGGATTTTCCATCACCAAGAGGCATTTGAGAGGTGCGTTGTTATTGACTTCGGCTTGGGTGGGGGGATTTCAGCAGAAAAAAACATCGATAACTAATATAATCTAATCTACATATTATAAATTATATATACACATATAAATACATAGATATCTAAATCTCTAAAGATTTAGGTATGTTTACCCGCAGGCACACACACACACATACAGCATACATATAAAAAACGAATTCACTATACAGATAGATCGATAAATAGAGATAGACTTATTTTCCAACAAAATTGGCTGGTCGTTTTGGGGCTCGGTCACTGTAGCTCGCTGAGGTCTCACGCGAAACCCATGGAGAACCCCCTGGGAATATCCACTTTCTGTGGCGAAAAGCTGGCAACCTCCTAGAATTCAATCCCTTCAAAAATCCAGGTTTAACCCTATTAATCAACCTATGTAAACACATATAAACCTTATAACCCGCTCTTGATGAAACCTTAAGCCATCCGCAAAGTGAAACGCTTCCCGCAGATGAGTTCGCCAAGCGCTGGGTGGGCGGGATCAAGGAAGAGGCGGAAGAGGTGCCACGGTGATTACACGAATCATGGTTACTAGTGGCTAATAATATGGTTGGTAACATGATTAACTGTTACTAGTGGTTGAGAATGGTGTTATTGATGTTCAGTCGTGTTTCAGAGTTTAATAATGTTTTTTTTTGTTTTTTAAATTTTGGCAACTATCTATGGGTTCTTCACCATTTAGTGCGTGGGTATGTTTGAACCAAGTCAAGCGACTTTGGCATATGAATGAGTGTATATACAGTATGTTGGTCCGCTGGTCCATCATGCCATGAATGACATTGTGAAGATGAACCTAGGCGTATATCAGTGTATGCCAGTATACCCTTCGGTGTCATCAAACATGGCATTGGGAAATCTCTGAACTAAATTGAGGTTTATAGCTGGGAAAATCATCTATAAATGGATTTTCCACTGCCACGTTTGATCCCCGGAGGCTATACGCTAGGGTATCTTTTGCCTTTCAACCACCAAGAAGGCAGTTGACAAGGCCGAATTCGGATACTATTTGAGGATAGTTGGCAATATTTCACGGGAGTATAGCCATGAATCAGTCTATGGATTGGTGAATGGGAAAATTGAAACCGGAAACCCCGATCAATTTCATGGGAAAATTCCCATGGTTTCCTGTAGATTTTCCCTTAAACCAATCCAATGAATCAGAAGAACATCCTGGAAAAGTGCGGAAACCAATTTTAACTGGAGGTCTGGCGCGCTGTCAGTGATCCACGGAGCGTCAAAGCGCTGGATGTGGCAGGGACGCCCTGTGATACCAGTGGGGATATAGGGATAGGGAACATGACAATCTATGGATAATCTAATGATAATCGATAATCCAATGTTAGGGATAATATTGATAGATCATCTATGGATAATCTATGGGTAATCTATGATGTAAAACGTGTGGGATTTCGGGAGTCTTCTTGGGGCAATTCCGAACAAAGCCAACTCTTGATCTGACCGTATGATAAAACCATGAGGGGTACCTATTTTCAGACAAAGCCATAGTTTCCGCGGACTGAGTAGTTTTTCAGGGAAGTGGAGGGGACCATGGTTGTTCTTGTAAGACTCTACACATGCAATGGCAATTCAGCTCTTACGTCTGAAAGGCATTTTCAACCTCAATAGTAGAATAGCCTCTGCCAATTGTCGTTTAGATTTCTGGAATCCGGCCAAAGGTTTTACCATTATAAACCATATAAACCTGTTCAAAACACGTTTAAACATGTTTAAACATCTTTTCCACCACGATCTAAGCCCCCTGACATTGTTTTCAGGTGATCAAGAGGCTTCATGGGGCGCACGCCAAGCTTTGAGAGGGTTCTGCGATGTTCCGCGCTTGCCGTTGGGTGCTATGTGGGTAGTGCCCGCCGCAGGCGCAAAGGTGAAGCAGGGATCCGGTGCACTGCAGTGGAGGGGTTGGATGCGGTCGATGAGGGCATCAGTCTGTACTGTCTATAGTTTAAGGGGTGGTTTCAAGTTTCCAATTTCTCTAAGAACCGCTGGCTTCAACGGGGATGAGAATGATACCCGGTGAAGCATTCAAACATCCTTCAATTTTCATCGATTTTCAATCTTTATCGGGATGATCAGCCCAATTGAGCCATAGGTAATATACTTTCGACCCGTTGAGACTTCAAACGGCAATCCTGGTGAGCCTAACATCTAAACAGGTCCGATTCCCCATGGGGGGAGTATAGCTGACCGCCTGGATCCCTGCGACGCTGCGACGCCGTTTGAAAGGGAGCCAGGTTGTATTTCAGCCGCGGTAGACCAGTGTCATCAGCAGACGTCTGTGGCATTAACATGCATTAACGAAGGAGAAAGCGCTGCCCTGATGAATCCTGGAAGTTGCGTATCAGGTTTTAAAAGGGAACATCTCATTTTTTGGGCTGTTGGGCAGGGTTGCTCCTACCTGTTTCGGGTAAAATGATAGCCATCAGTTTTTTTTTTGTTGGGGCCTTGAACCTTGTTCTTCAACCATTTTTTCCACAGGACAGTCTTTGGGATTTTGGGAGCACCATTGTTTTGGCTCATGATCCAGCACGCTGTGCCAAACATTTGGGCTCGAAAGAATTCATCGCCCGAATTCAAAGTGGTTCGGCACGGCTTCCATTCGATCGAAAAGCCCATTGTGTTTTTGGCTATCTCAAATGCCTTGGCTGCGTGAAGATTCAGATGCTTTCTTGACATCGAAGTTGGCTTTTGCGGCCATCTTGCAACAGCTCTTTAAGTTTCGATTAATTCATCGATAATATACACCCTAGCTCACCCCTGAGAGTTGCATAGGCCGCATAGGCCCCCAGAAAAAACATGATCAAACTGAGGAGCAGAGCAACAGTGACCCAGCCC
The DNA here is from genome assembly GCA_003297045.1 of Symbiodinium sp. clade C Y103. Classification (NCBI taxonomy): domain Eukaryota; class Dinophyceae; order Suessiales; family Symbiodiniaceae; genus Cladocopium; species Cladocopium sp. clade C. Next base: position 22,637 of record BGPT01001375.1, read on the forward strand.
CTGCCGGCGAAACGGCCGCAACGGGCGGCAATGCACGTGCCATGGATCCCCTCTGATCGCGATGACCGCGATGATCAGTGGAGAAGGGACCTTGCTGGCGCCCCCGCCAGACCGCGGTGTTGAGAAGAGTTTCTAAGCTGAAGAGTGTGACGGGCGTGAGCTTTTTTTGGCAATGGTCGACGTAGGATTTGACTTTCCATGCTCTACATAGTTCTATGCGGTGTTGAGCTGGGAAGCACGGCATCTTTGTCAACTTATGACTGCCGAAGAATTTTATGTGTAAATTCTGGTTGAAGGTCCTTCTCGGCGATAAATGGAGTATAAGGTATGGCATGCCCAAGAATTTTTGTTGTCTCTGGCAGTATGAGTACCTGGATCTTCATATGCAACTTTTTTCTGCTCATAGCATGTTCTGGTTTAAGCGCATTCTGGCTTTTTGTGCTCAGATGTTCAGGATTTCTGCTTCAAAATGCATAAAGTGGAAACATGCCATGAGTGATGCAATTATGCATGCTCACATGGAGAACACTCAAAGAGCATAGATTTCTCAAATGAGAACTTATTTCAGTGCTTTTTCTAGGGTGCAGGTACATGATCATCTCTATGACTTGTCAGGGTCTGGCAGGGCTAACCATTGGGCCAAAGAGGGGATGGGACCTGAGGTCCCATCTGCAACTCCTTCCTACTGAAGGCTGGATCTCGGGGCGATGGGCCTAATCCCATCCCTAAATGAACGACCCCTGAAATGGTCCCAAAGAAGGTCATCCAGTTCACTTCAATTTCATTAACCCTTGGTTCATGGAGGTATATTCCAACCAGCTCAATGCAGCTACAACAAAAATGGTCCCAAAGATGTTTAAATCCGCTACCAAAGCATGGTTTATGGGGATCTTCACGGATCTTTACTAGCAGGGGAAGGGATTAATGCTTGCTCCTACTAAGTTTGCCCAGGGAAGATGAACTGACTTCTTAGGGTGGGGCCCCCTAATCAACCGGGGTTGAATCCGGGGTTGACACCATACCCCGGCGTCTTCAAATCCAAGAGGTCTGGATACTGTACACCCCATATTTGTTGCAATGCCATGACCCATTAACCACCCACAGAAGACAGAAGGGGGATCATGATAACCATCATCTCATTTCTGGGGGTAACCTCAATTTCATAAACCTGTATTGGGGATGGTTTATTCAAGCTATCCCATAATTATATAATATACTCGTCTCACTCTTATCCCATATCACTCCCATATGCAATAATAGACCCTTATGATGTCGTAGAGTCGAGGCTTAGGACAGGCCTAACTGGGCCCCTTGGACGTCTCACCAGGGGGAGCGTCCGGCGAGTCATAGAGGTGTGCGGAGAGAGGAGTGGCCAGTGGTTCCCTGGACGGTTGGTCTTCAATAAGGTACCCTGGGTTACCCTCCGGTAATCAAACGTGGCAATTGGAAATCCACTATAACTGGAGGTTTTTATGGGACAATCCCCTATAAATGGTGGATTTTCCATTGCCAGGTTTGATTACCAGAGGGTAAACATCGAAAAAGATATGGAAAACCAATGGTTTCCCTAGGAAAATGATCTACAAATGGTGGGTTTTCAACATCTATGTTAGGGGGGTTTCCAAGTCATGGGTACCCCAAAAGCTGGATGTTTATGTCATGGAAAACAAACAAAAATGGATGATTTGGGGGTACCCCCATGACTCAGGACACTTCCATAATATGTTGGTGCAACTGAACATGTAATCTACTTCTGCGATTTGGATTTAGATGTGGGTACATGCCAACCAGCATTGAACTGCATTTATTTGCTGTGTGTCTTAGATTAGCTATGCTTTTGTTTCTGGTACAGTCACCGTTTTAGGGATGTGCAGGACCGATAAGACCAACCTTTGACCTGCAAGAATGATCAAAACTATCAAGGACGCGCATCTAACTCAGAAAGGACGAATGTGATAATACAGCACCATGTGAAGGGGGTTTGCACAAGTGGTGGAGCAAGCAGGTACACCACTGGGATGTATGTTCCAGAGTTTCAGGGACATCTCAAACAAAATGGTCAGCAAACAAGCAAAATCCTTTCGACTCTAGACTTTGCACATCCTTTTTTCCCAAAAAATGGGGCGGGGGTACATATGTTAAGCAGCACTTCTCCCATTCTTCCGGGACTGTTGGGGGATGTCACCGCGGCCTCCACTCGGTGAGGAGAGCCCCAGCCAGAGCCCAGCGCGACCGCGAACCTCCAAGGCCTCAGCGGCACGCAGAGAAGAGCCACTTGCCATGGGGAAATGGTCATAGAATGATGATTACCCTCTGGTTATTTAACATAGCCATGGAAACTCCAATATAAATTGAGGTTTGAATGGGAAAACCAACTATAAATGGCAATTTTCAATAGTTATGTTGAATTACCAGACGGTAATTAATCAACAAAACACATTTCATGAAATAACGGATGCATATGTAATTATATAATTATGTATATCGGATCAACGATTGAAAGTGGTGTAATGTGATCAAATTACTAATCAAGGGGAGAACTAATCAGCAAATAGATGGCCATGGGGATACTTAACTGTCAACAAATAATGGATATCTGAGGGTATGATGGGAAACCATCTACAAATGGGAATGCAAGGGGATATAACTTATAGCAAATCAACAGATATTGAAGATACCCTCCGGTGTCATCAAACATGGCCGGCTGGGAAATCCCCTACAAATGGAGGTCTTAATGGGAAAGTAATCTGGAAAAGGGGCATTGCCGGAAAATCACCTACACATTAGAGAATTTTCCATCGCCATGTTTGATTGCCGGAGGCTACATGGACATATTACCAGCAATATGTATCACATTATGTGGGTTGGATGGGAAACCCCTTTAGTAAATTCAGATAGATATTTAGAGAAATGGACACACCATGGAATATACTCTGGTAATTTAAGTTAACAATCTGCCATGGAAAACGGCCATGTTTAACAGGTGATTCATCTAGAATGGGCAATGTCCTTTTGGATAGAAAACAAACCGCAATATGTATAATATTTCAATGGGAAAACCCTTTGGCAAATTAAGATAGATATGGACATCCTTGGGTTTCCCCTAGCTTTCTGTTTCCCTCTTCCGAGGCTGAAATGCTTGGAAATGGTGCTCCAGAGGTTGCGTGGGGTGGTGCAAAGTGAGCTGCTGGTATGTCCTTGGAGTTTGTAAGCCAGGAACTTTCTGCTTGGATGATCATCCCACTTAGTAAGTGGAGTATCCCATGTATAAATGGGTTACAACTATGGTTACTACCCGCTCACTGATCCTCCAAGTGGTAAATGTGGTGATGACCGCATTTTGGCAACATACTCTCGGCTCCACGGACCTTGAACATTGAAAGTAGCTATGAAGATGGGCAAAATTTCATCCCATGGAGCACGTGGATTTTGCAACCCGCGGTGGTTTGCAATGATGACTTCAATTTGAGGACCATTTACTACCAAGGGGATTGCGCAAAGTTAATCCAAAGTCCTCGTTTGCCTTGAAAAAAATGACCGTTGCGTTTTTTTCCACTAGATTGATGGAACTGGAAACATCTTGGATCTTCAGGGAATCTTGACAAAGACTATAGAAACATATGTAGATTAGATTGACAATAAAGATCAAAAAAAGACGAGTTTCCAACTCGAAGTTGGTTCAGAAAAAGACACATTGACTAGTTCCATATACCTGAAACCACGGTGAAATGTGAGTGACCGAACCAACTTAGCTGTCATTATCACAAGTCAGCTATAGATCCTCATTCGTCCCGGTCAAACCATCATTTTGGTGAAAAGTCAGCCCCATTAGCTAGTTAAGATATATCTACCAGAAACCACACTCAAGTGGGGTGAGCCACCAAGTAGGTTGGGGATGTTAAGGGTATTTCACATCCAGCTGAATCCAGCTCCATCCAGCCAGGAGTTGCCGGAAGGAGGACCGTGTGGCCGCCTACCTGCGTCGTGCGCACCACGTGGAGCCGGCGGGGAAGGCACCTTTCCGGCCAGCGGACGTGAACGCTGCGCCCCGGGGAAGGTGTTGGGGAAAATGCGCAGACAAAAACGAAGAAAAGCCACCGGTGATTATGTTCGCGTGATTTAAGTGAGATGGTCTAAGATAATCCTCAGAACTGGGATTTCATCCTCAAGAATCAGGATTCACGCAACATGAGGAGTCAAACCATTTTCACATCCTGATTTCGCCTAAATTTTGTTGGATGAATTCTGGTGGCTTAAAATCAGTTGATGAAAAACCATGGTGGGGAAACCATGGTGATCCCCCATTTTCACACGAGGAATTCACCGATCAGTTCCTTAGCCACTGGGACTGAGGACTATTAAGCATTCTGACATCCGCGTTTCATTTTCTGAAACAAAAACATGAGGAATAATAATGACAAACGCATGAAACATCTCGATCATCCGGCTGTATATGTATAATTATGTATATATATATATATGATATATCTATCTATATATACACACACACACACACACACATATATATATATATATACATATGTATATAAATATATATTAGCACCCGCACACACATGTGTCACGTTATTGCATTTGTACCACCCCACATTTTTGTTGGTCACCCTCCACTAAATGACATGTAAAACCCACCAAATTTTCTCGATCATTTCCTGAGGAAACCACCCACATCTTTACTGGTGAATCTCCCATTTTTGTATGATTCTTATGCATTCGAACCCGTTCCCCCTTATACGAGCACACCCTAGAAACCATGGGTTTAGTAAGGGATTTACACATGTTTACGAGCTTTCGGAGGATGTTTAGCATCAGCGGGATGGGATTATCCATTCATATCCATCATTATTTTACAACAACTTATATAACTCAATATCGCACTTTATAGTTGATAATAGTTGATTTGTACGTACCCCATGAATATCCATTAATATCCACTATGATCAATAAATTGGTTGGCAGTTTTCCATTTACAAGGTGGATTCCCATTAATTCAAATTATATTCCCAGCAAAAACCACCATTTTTGTTGGTGGTGGTTGATCCATATCGATCCATGGCTGATTCTCATGGCAGGAACGCATCTTTTGCTTCGATGGGCCTGATGAGCACATCCGCCGGGCTTTGTTGGCACAAGACCCACCATGGGTGGAGACGCTTGACGTCAAGCGTGGCGCAGCTGTTTGAAGGATCATCCCATTTAGCCTAAGAAAAACTATGGAAAATCTATGGGAACGTAGCGAAAATTCATGGAAAACCCAAGAAAAAAATAATGGCAAGTGCCTAGATACCTATAGTATCCCATAGAAATCCATGGTTTTCCACAGGAATGGATCTATCTAATGGTGGATTTTCTACATCTTTGTGATGTGTCCCCCTTTTCACAGCCAAAGTATGGAATGCCTGACTGCCATTGAGTCTTTCAGGTTTTGTAACCCCCTCCACTGTGTTTAAAATCACAAGCGTCTTGCCACCTTGCCCAATTCGAATGACCTTTCAACCTCGCCAGCATTTCCGGTTTCCCGAATCATGACACGTTGCTCAGACCCAAGGACCTCCGGTCCCCAGTTGCAGCTTAAAAGCCTCAGTCTTACAGCTTTCAAGCCGCCCATTTCTGAGGAATCAGATGGCCACCTCCAAGATTTTCCACTTGAAATGGACGGTGTCGGATTGTGAGGACGACTACCGCTCCTCGATTTGATTCGATGAGCCGCTGTGAAATCTGCAAGATGTATGGTCTGGATCGTGATGGTATGTTCCTCTATGTTCCACTATATCCCAGCTGTGAGTAAAAAAAAATCATCATAAATCCAGGGGGAGATTAGGCACTAACTTCAGGGATAATCTCCTTATATGCTTTGGGAATCAGACGTGGCTAGCTCTCCAAAAACGGAAGTTTCAATGGCAACCATCACCTATAAATTAGGGATTATCCATTGCCACGTTTGACACCGGAGCGTACGGTAGAGGGCCAGTTTTTTCGGTGATTTCAAAGGGAAACGACTTGATGCCGAGATAAAGCACAAGATGGTTTGACTTCGGTTTGGAGCCAGCGTTTCAAAATGGATGTGTCTGAAAATGGGGTCTACGGGTATACCCTCTCTAAATTTAAATGGCCATTTCATAGGCAAACTGATGATTCATCATCGATTTTGGTAGTCCGGTACTTTCAGACAAACCAAAATCATGACCTTTGCAACCCTTTGCCCTTCACTTGATAGGGCTTTCTCGTAGCTTTCCCAGAATCCTAAGCTGGGATCGTATCGGAACCGCATCTGCCGCATTTGCAGCTTTGGCCCAAAATGAAGAGGGAAGCAGCTGACAGTTCTCACCAGATCCCACCACAGAACCCCGAACCGAGGGCGACTGCACCGCAAAGCTAGGACATGGACAGCCATTTTTTGCTTGCTCCCAGTATCTCATCAATATCTCATAATATACGGAGGCCACATTATTTTACCAGATCTAAGGGCTTACTTAATTTCCCAACTCCTAAGCAGAATTGCTTCGGTACATTCTCGAGCAATCATTGCATGTCATCGAATAACGTCAGTGCTTGGGCACAGGGCCGCAATATTGAGGCCATGGATCAGAAGAAGCTAAGGGAGCTGACTAAGAAGGAGACGTGGAAACAAATCAGCAGTGGCTGCTGTAGGGGTAGGGAGTGCCAGTGTCTAGAATTAGGACGATCATCATCCATACATTTGGGAACCCCTGTTGCGTGACGTTAAAAGCCTGCCGTTCCCTGGCAGGAGAAGGAACGGCGCGGTCAGGACACGGCCACGCTGCCCTCGAAGCGTCGCCAACCCGCAGTTGCTCCGCCCACGGCAAAGCGAGCGAGGGCGGAAATGCCACCGCCCAAGTTGCCGCAGAAGGCAGTGGAGAAGGAAGTGCCCAAGGAAGTTCCTATGGAAACCTGGAATTTGCTGGGGGGTAAACTTTAGTTTGAGTGTTTGAGTTCTGAATTTTGTGCTTAGTTGTTGATGTTCTGGGTATTCTTGGTTGAATCTGCTGGGAATGTTTGTAGAAGACACTGCATTTTATCCATTTTTTGGAAGTTTTTGTCCAAAATCCAAGGAAAGTTCTGAGATGAAGGAAGCCTCCGAGATTGACAGCAAGCTAGGCTCAGAGGGAGTTGAGGCAGCTCAGGAAGCCTCAAGGGTAGAGCCAGCTGCTGAAGATTCAGGAGATCCTGGGCCGGAAGAACCGGAAGAAGCCATAGGTCCCATGAGACCCTCTGGCCCTGTGCCGGGCCAAGTGCCGGGCCAAGCCCAAGAGGCGGCAGAAGATGAAGGGGAGGACCCCAAGGGCTTGCCGGAGGGCTTCTTTGATGATCCGGATATGGATGCGAAGATGCGAGGTGAGGAGGCCCCCTCCAAGAAAAAGGAGAGGGAGTTGGAGGAAGGTTTGAAGAGATTTGAAAGGGAAATGCAAGCAGAGCAGGAGAAGGCTGAAGAGACACGGCATGAGATTGATGAGGAGAAATATGCCGTGGCTGCAGCAGAAGAAGAGGAATTTCAGGTCCAACTCCAATCTCGACTTGAGAAGCTGAGGCAGCAGACAGCCAGTCGGAAGCTCAACTTGCCGAAGGAAGAGGAGGAGGAAAAGGAGGAGGAAGCAGATGATGAGGACGAGGATGACGATGATGAAGATTTGGCATTGGACTGGCGGGCCAAGGGATTCAGCTGAGGCTGAGAGGAGGAAAAGAGTCGTTCTGGGGCGCGAGGTGGCATTTTCATTTGCCAACAGCCAAACGGGAAGCAACATGAAGGAACCCCATGGAACTCCATCATGATGAAAGGAAGCATATCAGCATAATTTAAAGAGTCTAGTTACTCTCTGCTGCGTGATTGACATGACTTGCCTACACCGTCATGTATTGTCTCATTTAGCCAAAACCATCTTTGACCCCTCCATGGCCCCATCTGAGGCTATCTTCAGGAGGGCATGCTCTTCAATCACTTCCAAAGGAATCGTGAGTTAACCACGAAAGTGGGACTCACCAACAACTTGCGAAGGCCGCCAACGGGCGATGGATCCGATGGACCTGTGAATGGCAGATTTATGTCCCAACCCTCATCCCATGTGGGATGAAGACTGAAACCTTTCCGTAAAAAGGATCCAACAATCTCCAACTCATCTCAATTCCCCAAACAAATTATATCAAATTATATCCCCCAAAAAGGTGGGTGGGATGACATTCTGCAAGTGACCATCACGTGTAGTTCAAGGGTTTCACCCCCTCCATGCCACAGGTTTAATTGCGAAGGCCTGGTGGACGTCGATCGCTTCTTTCCCCGCTCCTACGTGGCTTGGAATGGCTTAGCGGTACCATGTTTTCAGAGCCCATTGTGGTCGCCTCTTGTTTGGGAGCAAGAGCACATACATGCACACAGACACACAGACACATGTATACAGTATACATAAATATGTATATATAGATATACATACAGTATATTAACACACACACATGTATATATATATATAGAGTATAATAAGTTATTATTATGAAAACAACTTATGTATGTTAATTTGGTTGATGTTGTTTCTTTGCTTGTTCGTCTCTTTGTTATTTCCCGTCTTTATCCATTCACATCTGGTGATTGAGAAAGCAAGAGATTGTGAGGTTGCAGCTGGAAGGTGGGCCAAAACCCAAACATATCATTTACAAAAAGGGAAATCACAATTTTTTGGCGGTTGAATCGCAATTTTTGTGAGTTCAATCACCATTTTTGGTGCTTGGATCGCTATTTTTGGGTCTTTCAATCCCAAATCTTTTTTCCACACTTCTGTCCAGATAGCCCTTTCGCCCAGGACATGAGCTCAGCAAGCGAAGTGCAGGACGAGTGATGGGCCCAGTGATGGTGTCAGCTAAGCCCAGTTTTCCAGTGGCAGAATCGGGGCAATTTCTTGAAGTTGAGATGATTTGAGTAATTTAGCCAACTGAGTTCATATGGCAAGATTGGTTGCCAACTGAATGGTTGGCAGACTGGGGGTGGGCTGATAGCTGAGGATTCCCTCAATAAAACTGCGGGAACCACCACTGCCCCACTTCCGCCTTGTCGCGGAGGACTTTGTCTTGGACTTCCGCCGCTGCGCTGCGCTGGGCGTCTTGCGGCAACACCTGCGTTTGGCCAACTGGGCGGAGGAAAGGCGCAGGTGCCATGTCCAAAGGGTGGTCAATGGGTCAGTCCCGATGATATTTTTTAGATGTGTGGTGATTTAGGGGGATATACTATGATTATCATTTCTGGTATTTTACGGGGATCAACAAATGTGGGGATTTACAGCGGTTCTATTCGAAGTTGAATTGGGTGAAATTGTGATCGGCTGTTTATACATCCTTGGATTTTACGGGTATGATAGTTTTGGAGAAGAAACTATCTTTGTGGCGAGGACTTCAAGAGCTTTTCAGAAAGAGTTCTCCCTACCCTTGTTCTAGGTATTCTAATTTTCTTGGTTCAAAGCCAGATGTTTGTTGGTCAACGCGCCTCTAGCATCCTCTAGCAGACTCTAGCAAGCTTGCCTTCATGGGATGGGATACCCCACACCGCGTTGGCGCCAGAATGATGGAGCACATGAACATGGACGGAGTGGTGGATGGCAGCTGCTACGTTTGCAACGTCAACGTGCTAAGGCCATGGCCCGGGCCCCCCGTGGCCCCCCGTGAAACGTCCCGTGGCCCCCATCCACTCGTTTTCAGCTGCAGGATTGCGGTGAAGGCCATGCTCCACTGGTTGGAAGATTTGGATGGGACCTTCTTTGAGGTGGGGACATGTTGAAACACAATCCTTTGCGCTGGAAAGTGTGTGTGTGTGTATATTTGCAGGTAAATTACGTCAAAACAAGAACAGTATCCGTTGTATCCATCAATATTCTATATCCACATCTGCACTATATCTAACATGATATCTATTACACATGATATCTATTGATATCTAATATCCAATTTCCAATGTCTAACGTCTAATATCTATATCTTTATTCATCTATCAATCTACTCACATTTCTTAAACCAAATATTTTGAACATATGTTTATATATACACACATGCGCAGACACACACACACACATATACATACATACACACACACATATATATATATACACATACATACATACACACACACACATATATATATATATACACATACATACATACACACACACATATATATATATATATATACACATACATACATACATACATACACACACACACACATATGTATATATATATATACATATATATACACACATGTCACAAACATAGAATACACCCAACAAGGAAATTCTCTCCACTAATGCCAGGTATGGCAGGGACACCCAACGAAATCCACTGGTCGAGCTGTCAGGATGAAGACCAGCGACAGGGCGCCCGACCTCACCTCTTCACCCAGGCAGATTTCTGCGGGATCCTGTGGAATCTATGAATTTTATGATATTTTAATCACCCTGGAGTAGATAGAATATGGAAGTTTCAAAAAATCTTCACTAAATTGAGAATCATTTATGATAATTATATAATCATCCTTGGAATAGATACTGTAGAATATGGAAGTTTCAAAAAAATCCACTACATTGAGAATACCATTGAACATTCCACATTGCATCTATATATCGTAATACCTGAGGATGATGATTATTGAATATGATTATTTTCCATGTTGCATTTCACTATCGTTGCTAATCATTTGCATAATTTCAATAGTTCTGGCAATCTACTGCACTAAGAACGTTTGAATATTGGAATCATTACGCTGATATTCATCCTGTCATTCTGCTATACTAAATTCTAATATTCAATAATTCCCATGTGGCCACCCAATTCATCAAAACGATCCAATACTAAACCAGGGGTTCGGTTGGGTAGTATTTCCCAATAGGGGGAAAGGGTTACGCTATGGGGGAAGTTATACTGATGATACTGGGGATGTTATAGTGACAATGGGATGATATTGGGATAATTAGCATCATTGGGAGGATGGGATCCACAATGCTAAAATAAAGCATCCCAATTATCACCTCTTTGACTATTTGGGATCCAGAAATGGGGGCTATGACATGAATAATCCCAATTGTTGGACACCTAATAAACCATAAATTGGGGACGGTTTATGATCGAGGATCCTGCATTGGTGATACTGATAGGGGTTGTATTGATTCTTGAGGTCCCCCCCCTCTCTCCCTCTGTTTTCCCGCTCCCTCTCTCGCTCCCTGTCACTGTACGTATACGCTCTGGTAAACTAACATAGCTGTTGAAAATGGCCATTTATAGTTGATTGTCCCATTAAAAATGGTCATTTTCCATAGCTATGTTAGTTTACCAGAGGGTACATGTCTATTTGGCTCTCTATACCCCACATAGTCTGACAAGGAAACTCCAACTGAGCGTTTCCACACACATCCTGGGACATGGGGCCCCCTGTCAGGAGTGGGATGCTCTGGTGTCGTGGCAGTGAAAGCATGTGAAAGCCATGGAGATTGTTCCAACCCCCAAAAGATGGGCGGAGCGGAATGAGATGTTGACATAGGACGCATTTTGAATACCAGTTGAACCTCCAAAATAGATAAAACCCTGGTCAGTTTACCTTTCGACGTCATCAAGGATGTTTGCCTGGAAGATGGCCCGCTTATGGATGATTTTCCCAGCTATGAACCTTCATTTATAGAGGATTTCCCAGCCAGCCAATGTTGATTACCAAAGGGAAATGTGTTTAATTGTCTACCATTTCAGTAAGTGGGGTTACCTTGAATGATCGTTTCGGAACAGAGCTGGTGAAATCTTACTGTAGGTTATTCACCTTGGTTTAGTGGATGGAATGTAGCCATACACTTTCATTTTTCTGGTGTTTTTGGACTTAGATGGTTTTACGACTAGACCCACCACAAGTTAGTGATCAACGCTCCACAAGGTGGTGCCCCTGCAGTTATAAGTTATTGGAGGATATTGGAGGTATAAACCAACTTAGCCAACAGAAATCAGCTATAAATCCCATTCACATCTATTTTTTTCCTGGTTAAATCACCATTGGCACCACCTTGCACCATGGGAAATCACCAACCGTCCCAGAGACGAGGTGTGCTACAGCGACCTCACCGACGCAGAGCTCTGCGGCGAGGATGATGGTGAAGAGCGAAAGCGGAAGCAACGCCGCTGGGACCAACGGCCGGCGTGGTTTGTTTCAGGACAATGGCCGGCTAATAGGAAGTTATTACAATAATCTTCTCTATAGTATCTTTCCAAGCTTTTTGGTCTTTGGATGTCTTTGGTGAATTGTGTTCAACCTGATTCCCTGATTGATTGGAAAGGAAGTTATACTATTGGGAATGTTGGTGATTCTTCTAGCCCATATGGAAATCTATCAGCCAACCACTATAGTGAGACGGGATGGTTTTTCAACGGCTCAATGGAGCCTTTGTATTTTTTTCGGACACTCATTGTTCATGATGCAAAGCCATATTGTTGTATGACTTCTTGTTTCAATCCTTTCCATGTGTTTGATTCTAACTCACTTTCACATTGTTGAGGACAGATTGAAACCACCACAGCTCACACAGCTGACTGCCCTCTGATGCGGGGCAGCAAGGGACACCAGAAACCAAAGCGACTTCCAATTCCAATTCCGCCCGATCCAACACGGACCCAATACTTGTTGTCCATCTCTAGCCAAGAGAAAACACCATCAACATGGACATGACCAGCACCCAACACCTTCGGCACCAACTAGAAATACAAAAACAAAGAATGCATTCAATACACCTTCCCGAATTCACTTCCAAAATTATGAGTTGTGATCCATCTAAGCGTCCCCAGGGCTTATTGTTCTCCCGAACAATCATCATTTTTGTGAGCATGAGCAGCTTGCATCCTACATACTGTATAACTTTCACCTAAGTCTTCAAGTGCGGGTTGATTCAAGTGACTCGAGCTTTGATATGAGTGCTTCATCCTACTTGACAAGCAGGGTACAATATAAGCGCAGTTAGTAAGTGGACTAACCCCAGCCACCTCACTTTCAACTAGGGTGATTTATATATATATATATATCTTATAACCCAATCTTTTTCCCATAAATGTGAGATGCCCCTAAATGAAATCTTGCTTTGATATTGGATCGTTTTCATAAATCGGGGTTTCAACCACTTTTAGGGCTATTTCATGCATGTTTTTTTTTTGCGATTTCCCCATTTTTACCAGGTACATCCCTATGACCACCCCTTTCAACCCCCATGAAATCGCCATGAGATCCTCCAGGTGGCAGTTACTCCGCCTCCGGCATGGTGATCCCCACGTCCGGCACCCCGACCTCGCGGGCCAGCCGAGCGGAGAACCATCAGAGGTGGCCGGAGCGCCTGGGCCTGGAAGGATGGTGGTTGAAGTGGGATATCAATGGGGATAGATACCATACCCTCTGGTTATTTAATATAATGTGGGTAAAACAATAATAAACCACCTATAGTTTGATGGTTTATACCACCTATTTATGGTGATTTGGGGGATGGTTTATTATTGTTTACCAACATTAGCCAGGGAAAATCCCCGAAGTAAATGGAAGTTTCTAGCTGGGACAACCATCCAACATTAGCCAGCTACTCCATGGCTATGTTAAATAACCAGATGGTATACCAAAACTGAGAGACCCAACTAACTTGATAATCTTGATATGATATGATTCGGGATTGAGCCTCTGGTTAGGTATATCAACTTACTTGTGCTAAACGTAGGGAATGTGGGAATGGGATGATTGTGAAAATAGTGATGGATTGGATCATTCCCCCATTCCCTGCTAAGCACTGGAAAGTCAATGGGGAGATTTTCTTGGGATAGAACGGATAGAATTGATATATAACTAGCCAACTTAATATGTCTTGGGATTCACCGTCTAGCTAATGGAAACACCTGGAAAATGGCAATTCTTAAGAGGTACTGGAAGTCATCATCATAACCAAAAAAACATCGAACTAAATTGGCAATGGCTTGCATGGCTATGTCAGCTATGTCAAATCACCAGAGGATAACTCAATTTAAGAATCAAGCATGGTATTTTACAATGAGACTATCATGGGACTACAATGGGAATATCACCATCACTTTGTAACTGGTGAGTTTTTGTTGGGTTTACCCAGATTGTACAGGGGACAACCGAGGAATTGGGGACTTATGATCACCAGGGTTACTAACCAGTTCTGATTTGTGGATGATCCTCCAAGTAGAAGGGGGAACCACGCGGAGCTTCGGTGGTTTTGGTCCTCAGTGATTCCAAGAATTCCGTGGATTGTGGTGCTTATGATTAATGGTGCTAGATTACCTATGATTCATGGTGCTTATCAACTAGCCACTCCAAGCAACATAGCTGGCGGGCATCACATCGGCTGCCCCATCCCCAGTCAACCTGGAGCCCCCAGGTTTTACCAACACCACTGGGGCGAGCCGCCTGAGAACCTGCGGCAGCATGCGGAGGAGACGCTGAAGCTCCTGGAGGCCTTAGTTCTACTGCCTTAATTCTTGATGAACCAACAAGAACATGGTGATTTACCCTCCAGCAAATTAACAGCAACATAGACCTTGGCAGATAGGGGTTGGAAGATTAGTTCTATTAAAAGTTGGTGATTATCAGGGTCCATCTTAATTTACTAGAGGGTACTGGTATTTTTTAATGGGATTCAACTGACTTAAGTATGAAATGATTATTAATGTCGGTAAAGAAATCGGATCCACCATCCCCAATTCTACCAGAAATGATGCAAATGGTTGCTATATACCATCAATTTACAGGGTGGTTTACGACATCGCTTTGGTAACATTACCGCGCATAATATGATTGAGGATTATGAACTAGCCCATTGTAGGGAAACCGTTTTCAACCAACTAGTATTTCATGAGAATAATGAGATTGGATAGGGATATTTTCGTGATGGCTCAGAGATATTCAGAGATTTTCTTTCTCTAAAATCTTATGCACCCACACACAGATAAGATACACGCACACATGTATATATGTATATACAGTACACATACATACCCATATACGCATATGTATAGTCATCCCTAATGAAGATAGAGCAGTCATTCATCACTACAGCCAGGCACGCTGGCCTCAGATCTCCGCGCAGGGGCCGATGAACGTCTGGGTGCCGTGGTTTGCGTAACGCTTATGAGTGTCTATCATCTGATGATGTTGATGATGGTGTTGATTCCGATTTTTCCTTCCAAGTTCTAATTTCTCATGATTCCGATTGGTTCTGATGATGATTATCACCAGTTCACAGTGATCCAACACAAAGATTCTGATGCTCATTGTGATATTCTGATGATTTCCCTCAGGTGGTGAAGCCTGGGAGCAGTTCCAAGGGCTCCGGGGTCCTCTGCAACTTGGCAGGTGGTCGTTCCTGATGTAGATATAGAGACCCCCCAAAAAGTTTGAACAGTGAAAAATATCACTATTTTTTTTCGTAGTTATTTCTTTGGGGCTACTAGATTTTTTGGGCATAGATGGGGATAAACATGATGGGATGTCACTGAGGAAGCATCAACTTAGGGAATAGTTGGAGGGATGAGCATCAAATACCATGACACATATATTATAGCAAGGTGCTGCTTTCCTCTTCATTTATGTCCAAATTGTTGCCTCAAATTGTGGCTCCGTTTGATTGGGCCAACAGCTCGCCCTCAGCCTTAGCTGGACCTACGGGAAGGCGATGGAGAGAGAGATATATTATAGCAACCCCAAAAAAGATACGACAGTTGGACACCTTCAAATTGTGAGGCAAACATAATCTACACCATCCCGGATCAGTCCGGTTCTTTTCTAGCCATGTTGAATCCCATTCCCCTAATATGTTCTAATACGAAATGCCCCCCCCCCCCGATAGGGACCCCAAATTGATGAAGAGATCATAGGTCCGATACTAAAGCAAGGTTTCGTTTGGGGGGTGGCGGGATTGACACACACGAACCGACCCCGAAATCCCAAAGAAATAACTTTTCGGCCGAGTCCCAAAAGATTTGGCCATGACTTGGCCGGCGCATCTCCCCCAGAACGGTCGCTCCACGGCATCCCACGGCTGCAGCCAGGTATGGATTCGCTCCCAGAGGTGCTACACCACTGCAAGACCACCTCCAACCGAATCGTGCAGAAGTGACTCGTGG
Organism: Symbiodinium sp. clade C Y103; assembly: GCA_003297045.1. Classification (NCBI taxonomy): domain Eukaryota; class Dinophyceae; order Suessiales; family Symbiodiniaceae; genus Cladocopium; species Cladocopium sp. clade C. The sequence continues at coordinate 38,804 of BGPT01001375.1, forward strand.
GGGTGGTGTGGCATGGGCCTATGGATAGAGCATACTCCTTTGGGGTATGGTTCTAAAAATCTGAGGGTGTAGGCTTGATGGGCTGAAATGTTATAGTGTTCAATCGGTTGAAGGGCCGAGGGGGTGGCAAGATTTGGCTAAAACACCGCATTTGTCAGCTTGTACGACCTACATTGCAATTGTTGGACATGTTTGATCATTCTTGTCCTATTACAAGTGCTACATTTTGAAGGGAACTCAGTTTCGAGACATGCACTCAGACAATTTTAGAGTAAGGTCACCGTCCATCCACCATTTTTTTCACCACCACGGGCACCAAGGGCACCAGTACAGCCAGGTACATTGAACGACCCTTGCTGCTCTTCAGCGGTCGGAAGTTTGATCTGCGGCAGTGGGTGATGGTACGCTCTTTTCGACCACTGAAGGTCTACATGTTCTCCTCGTGCTACTTGAGCCTTGGCGTTAGCAGTGAACCCCCAAGACATCTAGGAATCAAACATGGCTATCAGGCAAATCCCCCATAGTTGGGCATCAACATGGGAAAACCATGAACTAAATGAGGGGTGCTCCTTTGCCACGTTTGATCCCAGAGGGTATGCGGATCATACTCTCATTATTTCTCAATCATTCTAGGGCCTGGAAAATCTTCCTACCTGGCATGATGATCCACGACATTCCAAAACACCGAAGCTGGTTATTAGGGAAATCCCCAGTTTCGAGAGTAAAATCGGCGAATCATCAACTTTCATGGTCAATATTCCATTGTCATCTTTATAGAGGGACATTTTTTTCCATGGGCTTTGATTGGAGCTAGGGGCATTCATCTTCCCAACAAAAAATGGAGAGCCAAGGAGGTACGAATTGAGTTGCCCCACCACATGACAGAACCATCCAATTTTATGAATCATGATTTTTGCCTGAGAAACATGGCAATTTTTCGATGTATTCTCTTATCTTCTGTGGCAATTTTCATGTTTCCTTGTTTTTTTCCCATGGTTTCCATGATTCTTCACAATATGACAATATAAATATATAAATATATATAAATAAATAAATATATATATATATATATGTATGTATATCTATATAGGTATAATATATTCCATATTATTCCATATTTTTGCATGAATTTTCCCCATTTCTTTCCCAATTGTCGGTCCGTACCAACGCTGGGGGCCGCCTTCGGGCCTGGCCGCAGGCGCCTCTGCAACGCGCCCTACGACCTGGGGGATTTGGAGAACCGCCAGCGGCACATCTCCAACTGGCACCTTGGAAGTCAAGGAGATATGGGTACCCTTTGGTAAACTAACATAACTATGGGAAATCACCATTTTTAATGGGAAAATCCATGATTTCTATGGCCATTCTCAATAGCAAACTATTAGTTATTAGTTTACCAGAGGGTATGGGTCAAAATTGGGCAGGCCTAAAAAATAGATGGTTCATACTAAAAGTAGACCAAAATCAGTGGTCCCCTGAGTCTTCCATTTTGACTTACACATGGAAAAGGCATGAAATAATGACCCCCATGAATGAAACTGATCCTTAAGGGACTATTATCTGATAATTATAACAGATGATTATTGAAGGATTTCATCAAGAGTGTAATGGAATTATAATGAAGAGTATTTCTAACGGAATTATGGGACCATTATCTGATAATTAATGGGATGATGATCCGGTGGAATGGGATACCAATGGGGATAACTATGGATAACTGATATGCCTACCTGATATAGCTAACTAACTTGATAATCTTGATATGATTTGGGATTGACCCTCTGGTTTATATCGTAGCTTACTAACTTACTTGTGCTAAACGTAGGAACTGGGGGCCCCTGGGATGGTGAAAATCATTCTGGATTGGATCATGGCCCCATTCACCACGGTTTATGATCTTAAATGACCGAACATTCACAGAACACATCATCTTACGATCTGACAGATTCTGACATTTTTTTGAGATGTACTGATGTTTTCAGGATTTTACTTGGGACTTTTCGATGTTCGAATCGTTTTTTGGCTCCAACCATGCCCCCGTCCTCCCTCGAGGTCGGTGAACAAACGCGGCAAGCACGTCTCGGACGGCGCCGTAGCCTCTTTGGACGAATTTCAGGAGGTCTTGGAGATGATGACGGGCCATCGCGGCTCGGTACGCGTCCATCCATTGTGAATCCATGGCTTCCACTTTCAGGTGAGTTTTTTAGTGGGAGAATTGGGATTTCAATGGGGATTTACCACATTTTTCATGTTTTTTCTGACAATTTTGATCACCAAGATTGCGATTTGCTGAACATTTATTGGGATTTATTGTAGATTTATTGTGATTTATTGAAGATTGATTGGGAATTATTGAAGATTCCCTTGAATTTACTTGCATTTGTGGTGATTGTTTGGTTTACAACCCCCATGAATACTCTTACAATCTCTTATATATAGTTATATTATGTTATATTTAGGTAGCTAATCAATTTATGTTCACCAACTTGGCTATCGTTTGGAGACTTGGAAGTGCAGATCCAGTGAACCTTCCGTGGATCTTTGTCACCATAGTTCTAGGGGCAACTCGTTGATGCCCTGGCGACCACGCGTGCGCGCGGAACTCAGGCAGCTACTGGGAAGAAGAACTCATTCCACAGTTGAAGACCTGCATCATTCAGACCCTGCATGCTGTGCAGCCAAATATCATCCAGAGGCAGTGGAGGGGCGGCAGGGCCCATGATTTTTTGGGGCCAACATGATCCGACCTCACTGGAGGTTTCTCATCCACTGTCCCCCAACCCCACCTTACATATCTATACAATATCTATACCACATCAAGTGGTTGAACAAGACATCAAATCCTTCGCAGTGAAACCTGGAAGATTGGTGTCTTAAGGGTGCCGGCATCCAAAAAAAAGTGAATGCAAGATGATTTGATTGTATTTGCTGATTTTCTGGATGGAAATTGCATTTGACAGTGGCTCCCATGTTGGTTTTCAGGGGATTTCAGGGCTTTGAAAAACATAGGACGATGATCGTCGATCGCACCAGCCACTCCCCTGGCATGCCGCCGTCCACCCACTCCCCTGAAAGGTCAGAAAGCTTTGAAGTCTACGGCTTCGATTTTTTGATCGGCGAAGACTTGAAGCCCTGGTGCCCTGGATGTGTTGACATGGCCATTGCTCTGATTTGCTCTGAGAAAAATAGTCATGTCATGTAGTGCCCCATCTAAGAAAGATGATACCAATTGATGGACTTCAACAAGGCATCCCTACTTATATACAGGAATCAATGTTCGATCATGTCTGACGCATCATCAGCAATTTCAAACAACAACCAGCTTCCCGGAGCATCTCTTGGGTTATTCCCCTCACCCAGCAGTAGTGTATTCAGATAGCAAAGGTTCATAGTCCCCTGGTGCGAAAAGTGTGATCTGCCTGCTATTTGGCATCTTGGGTGGCTGGAATGGTATGGTTTACTATGGTTTAATATCTTGGTGGGATTTTGAAGGATCTTAGGCGCCCAGGGCCCAGGGTAATCAATCTGATTCTTTTTTCTTCCTCAGGGTTGCGGGTCAATACGGGCGATGTGCTAAACCCCAAAGCGTATGGAAAGGATAAATGTCATAAAGCATCCCTAACGCCTTACAAGAAATTGGGTGGGTCAAATCCTCTCAATCAGTGGGTCCCCAAACGATAGCTACGTCGGTTTATAATTCTGGCTTATGGATGTGTACGATAGATATTAATCGAACTAGTCAACGGCTGTTCAATGGGATTTGTAAACCAACACACATGCAATAAATCCCAATAAACATCAATAATCCCAATAAATTGACATCAATCTTCAATACTCACCAAAATCATCAAAAATCCCCCAGAGAGCTTCCAATCCCCAAGGAATCCCCACCAAATCCCCATCCTACGCGCAGGTTATTAGAGGTGAACCTAAGCCCCGCCTGCGAGTCGCGTACCGCCTGGATGTCCGAGATGTTGGAGCGTGCCTTGGTGGGTTCGAAGGATAAAAAGGAGGGAATTGATATAGATTTTATAGAGATTCTATGTGGATTATGTAGATTTTATGATTTTTATGTGGGTTTCGTGTTTTTATATCTATATATCATATATCTATATACGTTTAAAACATGTTTTATGTTGTATTGAGCGCGCATTGGTGGATCTTTTAGGCGCAGCCACTCAGCCACTCTGTTGGTTTTACATGGATTTTACATGGTTTATGCGGATTCATTTTTTCCATGTAGTCTATATTGACTTGAATGATTTTACAGTACGATATGGGTTTTAAGTGTGTATATATATATATATATAGAGATTTACCTGGCTTTGATATCTATAACCCGCAAACATATGGATAGCTTGGCACTAGGAGGAACCAGCTGGTGAAAAGTTGAACCCGAGTCAAAGTACAGGGAAAGGGAATCCCAAGTGATTGGGGAGTGCCCCCCAATATATCTCAATATCAGCAGTGCATCCGGTATATCCAAATGTACCTTCACCATAGATGTCCTTTTCTGCTTGTTTGATTTTCATAGAGGGTTTCCCTTCTGAGCACAGCGACTAGGTAAGTGATATTAGATAGGAGGCCAACCGGCCCCCTCTATTTTTCCTATTTTAGGAATTGAAAGTACAATATTGTCATGCACTGTTTTTCAACATGCAGTACTCGTATCATGTCTACATATTTGGCCGGAGTACATCCTCGCCCTTGGAGAACATCTCGAGATATCCCAGGTGATAGCTTCGTATTTGTTCGTGAAGTGTTGGTATCACCAATCGGTTGTTCACTCGGTTCGTCATTTCTTGCAGATATCTTGCTGGTTGCAGTCGAGTTGTAGCGAAATGTCGCTTTCTTTACATTTCTTATGGATATTCAGACGCCAATTATTTGATATGCCACATCTTCTATAATTTTCTTCGCGACTTCTCTGGTTCTTGTTGATTCTCCCTCCATTCTGCTTGCTGAAGCTGTCCCAATGACAGTACCAAATTTGCCGCTCAGCTCAGGCATGGCATCCAGATTAGTGGAGGTGCTGCTGCAAGGTGCGGATGATTTCAGCAGCTGCCAGGGCGAGCCTGATTTTCTATCAGTGTGACAATTGGGTTTGGAAGGTGCTAAGGGTGGGAAGAAAAAAACATTAGATACATCCACATTGTTGCTTTGATGCATCCTAGAGACTTCGCGGTTGCTTTTTCTTATCTTGATCGACCCTGATCATCAGCCAAACCCTGACACGCAATCAGCCGATTAGCCAAGGTATTTGATTGCCTTCCTATCATTAGAACATCCCCAAGAAATATCCCAGTAAATCAACACGAAAATCCCCAGAAGTGCACTGGTTGTCTGTATTCGACAGCAATGATTGCTGATTCATTACCAATGACCCACCTAGTTAGATAATCTATTAGATCGCCAAAATTAATTATCTCCAATAGCCATCGTTTATAGCATAGGCATAGATTATCCTCATTTCCTAGACACTGTCGATATCACATTTCGCCTCCACCGCTGGCGAGGCGACGCCTTTACGCCGGACGGCCGGGAGCCGGACTGGCAACTGATCTGCGACGAGGGCCCGGACCGCGACGCTAACCCGGCGACGTCGCCGGCCATGTCACCGGTGGCGGCGTCGGCATCCCAGAGATTCCCGCGGAGCGGAGCATTGGGTATCCATATACGAAACGGTAAACGGAGGGCCAAGGAGCCACACTCAGAGTTTCCCAACCATACCATAGATGATGATGATCCTTTTAGCTGAATGATGCCAAGTTTGTGCATAAGACTAAGGACATCTAGGGTTCGGTAGGTTGGCATACAGCTATAATCATCCTGACGTAGATAGAATCTGGGAATTTCAAACATATTCCCAACAGTAGTGAGGATTCCTTGAAATTTTCCGTATTCTACCTACTCCAGGACTCCAGGACATCATATGTCTATGGTCCCCAGCCGTTGCGACGCCGAGGTATGGTGAGGAGGCTCCCCCATGTCGTGCTAGGGAGGGTGCAGCTTCTGAGCTCGCGGACACCTGGGGGCAGCGGGCCTTGAGCTTTGGCGCAAGCTGGTGGCCCCCTGGGGATGAGGGCAGGGTGGTGCTGCCCCAAAGAAAACCATAGGGAAAATGGTGATTTAACCAATCAAAAAAGAGATTCAATTCGATTTCTAGTAACTGATCTATGATAGCTAAGTTGCTGTATAAGTCCAATAACTAGGGTTGATTTGGGGGGTATATCTATATTTAATGGGGATGGATAGCCAACTTAGGACTTGTTCGCCACCCTGTGGCGATGAAACATCCGTAAAAACTGGGGTGGAAAGAAGTAATCATCGTGTAGTTTTTGTGAAAGAAATCTAGGTTACCTTGAAGAAGCAATAGTCGCTCTTTCATCCCGGCTTGATTGGAGGGGAGCTCCTACTCTGATGCTTTTCTTGAAGTGGACCCGCAAAAAAGCAGTAACCAGGAGTATAGTATAATGCTATATCCGGGGTTGATGCTGATTTTGGACATGACATAGTGTGTCCAAGAGATAGTTCAAGATGGCACGTGCAAAGTTTGGGGCCCATACTTTTCATGCAGTCAAGATTTACCGATTTACCCGATATTTTTGCTGGCTACCGCAGAAGCCTCATTATACACCCAACAAAGTCAATGGCTCACAGTTTCAGTTGCCAACCACTTGCGAAATATTTTGGTTTCCAGGCCCATGTGTAATTGTTCCAACGAAAATCATCCCATCACCCCCACCCCCAGCCGAGTCACAGGTTGTACTGGGGATGTGCATCCCCAATTCTCGTCGGTGAATTTCCCCATTGGTGGCTAGCCTATGTTGATGGTTAATGGCCCCATTCTAGCCCCATCAGAATCCTTCTCCCTCATAAAATTGATATTGCCATCATGTATTAATATCAGGTTTGTATACATACATATCCAATGAGAATTGCAACTATGTATATATAGATAAATGTAAATACACACACACACACCCACATATATATATATATATATTCTATCCCCATGATATTTGTGATTCCCCATCACCCCCAAGGAACTTGACGGTGCTGGGCAAATCCGTCAGCCGTCGCTTTCTGCGACGCCTGGATCAGATCTGGCGCCGCAACGAGGCGCAGAAACTCATCGCGGCACGGTGGCGCGGTTGGGTTCTGCGGCAACGGATGCGAGAAGAGCGCTGGCGCATGGCTGGAGTGGCGCCTGGGGCCTGGGAAAATCATGGGTTTGTGGTATTTGACCAGCAAAAACCCTAGGTCTAGGTTTAGGTATCACATATTTGTGGATTTCATGGGACACCTCATGGGAAAATTTCGTTTATATGGTTCAAAGCATGGGACATGGATTTATTAATATGATATTACCAATTTGTTCAATTATATAGTTTTTTTTGGCGAAATGAGGGGAGGTATTGAGCCAGTACTGTAAGAGATGGAAGTATTACCATCAAAACGTAGATTTGCGATGATTTATGGGAAATTTTACTGGATTGACCAGCAAAGATGGGTGGAGTTCAGGCCAAAAAATGTGAGGGTACGAACTATTCATGAATGGTGAGCGGAACAGCGAAAAATGGATGGAAAACATCCGGAAAAGGTGAGTTCAGAGTCAAGCGAGAGACATGTTGAGGCAATGAGGAGCAACTGGAGTCACCGCCCCTGATCTCAAGCATTTTGGAATGATTTTGCGGACGCACTTTGTGCAAATGTCACGTCAGTTTGGTCTTATTTTGTTGGTGATATACGTGCCCCCACTCATTAGTTACATGATGTTATATGCATTTTCCATGGGGTTGCACCCTGAGGTAGGGAGAGCCCAACAAAAATGCAAACAACAAAGCAACAACACACCCCAAGAAACACAAAACTCACTAAACAAATCCTAAGACTTACCCCAAAATAAAATAACTTCTAAAACAATTTCCAACCCCCCCCCCCCAAAAAAAAAAACCAGTTGCTCTGATGAACACCCCAGGTTTTCCACCGCTGTCGTCAGCGCGCCTGGCTGAACCTGCTGCGCTTGGCGCTCTTCCAGCGCCGCAAAGGACCGGCCGCGAAGCTGCGCCTGGGCGGGGTGGTGGATGGGGTGGGTGCTGGAGATTTATACCACGGACGGATTTACATTGGTTTGATAACTGATCTGGGGATTATATAACTTTTAATCACATAACTGACTAATAATAAGTAAGTTGGAGTTTGTAAAGCTAAATTGGAGTTTACTGAGTTGCAGTTTATTGGGACTTACCATCCAGAGGTGAACGGAGGGAGCGGATTGGAGCTACAGTAGGGGTATCCATATTCCCAATGAAATGATCATTAAAGGGCGAGCCAAAGAGCTACTTAGAATTTCCCAAGCAAATGATGGATTATATAGCTGATTTATGATATACCCATATATGCCCTATTGTTACATCCACATATATCAATTGGTCATAAATCCCAGTACATCACCACTGTTCGTGATATCCCTTAGTTAGATATCCCAGATTATATATATCCCCAGTAAGTAGGTAAGGACCATATGAAATACGTCACCTAGTGTGATCTGAACCCAGTTAGATACATAGTTCCTCGGTTACTCCATCTAAGCCAGATGGGGTAAAAATTGGGGAACACTCCAAGATTGGGTGGAGGATCATCCCACTATATCCACACCTTTAGTGGTTAATACATTTAATAACCCTGATCAGTAAGACCCGGTTTCGTGGGTGATCCCATTTATACATGGCTTATCAAACCCCAGTGACTCACCAGCCAGTTAAGTGACTACGTGGGGGGATCCTCCAAGAAGTGAGGGAGTTGAGCATACCCAAACATGGTGGGATTCAACTGATTGATCGAAACATACACCTGGGGAAAGCTTCGAAAATTTATGGACATTTGGGAGTCTTTGGGTGTTGTAATGCAGGACAAAAGATGGAAAGTGGAACATTGGAGAATGAAAGGAGCTTTTTTTCTTGAGAAAAAGTCTTTCAGCCTGAACTGTCTTTCCTATGATTTTCTGGTTCTCAAAACCACCTGAACTGGCGAGCCGACGACTGAGGATCTCAACTGTGACCCGCTGCTTTCTTTGTCAGAGGGAGTTGCAAGAGGTGAGGAGGCGGAAAGAGGCCTTGCGCATTCAGACGCTCCTTGGTCTTGACTTATTGTTGGACATTATGGGAGGATCTTAGATGATTATGCGATAATTCTACGATAATTATAGAATGACAATGACAACAGTGAAGTAATGTAATGGTAATAGGGATTGGACCCTTGCAAACTCGCCTTTATTGGGGATTTGGAAAACGACATATTGAAATTACTCTGGCAAACTCAGTGCTATAAACTTCCGGAAAATTCTCGATTCATTTCTGGTCGGCTTGGGGATGGTCCACCGTCTTTGAGGACTTGAAGTAGGGGGACGAATCCAAGAATGAATTCATCGATGTCCCCAGTTTAATGATTGCCCTCCAGTAAACCAACATAGTATGAAACATCCACAATTTGTAGATCATTTCCTAGGGAGAGGTTTTTGATTTCCACTTTTTCCTCATAGGCTTAGAAATGGAAGAATCCAAGTATATCAACATTAATATATCTACATTATATCATGCCAATTAGGCAGGATCTACGACTATGGCTTTGTCTAACTACGTATATATGCCTAGTATATATCACAAAATGTAAATGTATACATACACACATATATCATATGTATCACATATATCATTTGCAATATATAAAGATATATAAATACACTTGGTTTCGCCATACCCCATGACCTTCCCACCTCGTCCTCCCCAGTTTCTGGCGCGGCCACCGCGGTCGCCGCCGCGCCGCAGCGCTGCGGCGCCGCAGCGCCGTGGCGCGGCTGCAGCGCTGGTGGCGCAGCGCCCAGCTGCGGCGGCGCCTGGTGGCGAAGGGGCGCATCCTGCGATGGCGGGGCAGGGGACGATTTTTGGCAAGGGGAAAATCATAGGGAAATACGGAAACACATGGGAAAATATATGGAAACTCACGCATGAATGACTACATTGGTTATATGTATAATAGTGATTAATAGTGATATAAGGGTGAGATTAGTGAATATTACTTTATGATGATTATAGATATAGATAGAGGAATCATTGGTTATATCCTGGAAAAAGGGGGTTTGAATGGGAAAATCATAGGAAAGTCAGAGGGACATATCTTGGAAACATATATGGGAACAGATGGAACATCCCGTATAAGTGGAGGTTTCTAGCTGGGAAAATCAACAAACTATTGCTGGTGGGAGAGTGATAAATAGTGATTAATCGTGATTTTACTGTGGTAAACCCAATAGTAAACCCAATGACAAGAGTTGTAGATCTAGTTTATCATGATTATGGATATAGATATAGAAACTATTGGGAAGGTATGTTATACACCATATAGGGCTACATAATGGTTATGTCACAAATGGTTTTAATAGTTTACACAACAGTTACGTAACGGTTATATACATATAACCATCAACAAATGGCGGGGCTGAAGTAATCTATAAATGGAAACTTACAGTGGATGTATTGGGATGCACTCGGGATATAATGGGACATGAACCATATAGACCAAATATAGAACTGGATAAATGGGGGGGTTCATCATCAACAAATGGTGATTTAACCAACAGCAATGGTGGTAAAGTGGAAATATTATAGGAACAATGGGAATATAGTTGGGAATATTAGTCAAACGTGGCAAGCTGGGTGGCTTACAGTATGTTGGTTTATAACTCCGACTAACTATAGAGGTATCTACAATAAACCCTCGTTATTGGAGTTGCAAACCAACTTGGCTCGGTATTGTAGAATGGGAACTATGCACTTGTGGAATCATTGGGAGTCTATTTTGCCCATATGTTCTGTTATATCCACAATCAATTTCCAAAGTAAGGAATCATGATTATGTTATGTCATATTCCACAATAGCACGCCCATATGGGAATGATAGAATATATCATAGGGACCATTGTGAATGATCTTAGTGACATATCATGGGAACAAACATCATGACAATCCCAATAAATCCCCATAATTCCCAATAAATCTTGACATATCTTAACCATATCTTTAGAAGAACCCATCACATCCTATCATTAAAATGCTACCGCCACCATGTCGCAACAACAAGAATCAACACATCATTGTTGATGTCAAAGTGGGTAAATTAAGGACTAAAACTTTATCGCGGCAACATTTGAAGTTTGACTCGGGTTGGTCGAAATGCCCCAGCATCAATCAATGGCCCTTAAAATATTTAAATCACTGTAAAAGGATACTTCCTTTGATAGACCTTGCTCAGGTTGGCTGCCAGAGATTCCCTTCCAAAATGAAGTTTTTGCTATGTTTCGCCCTAGAAAACGGTGACTGAACCGCTGAAAGGTGCATGTGTGGTTCCCTCAACAGCAAAGTATCGCCACTAAATCACCATAAATCCAAACGAATTTCCCAGAAATCATCAATCCCAATAAATCTTCAATCAATCCCCATCCTAATCATTCTCAAATCCCAAAGAAAATCCAACCAAGACCTAGTAGTGAATAGGGGTCCATGATCAACTAGAATCATCCCATAATATCTATATATAATGTATAAAACATCCATGTTCAGAATGAATCCCATTCTGTTTCATGATCTACCCTCTGGTTATTTAACATAGCCATGGAAAATCCCTTCTAAATGGAGGTTTATAGCTGGGAAAATGATCTATAAATGGTGGATTTTCCATGGCTATGTTATATAACCATAGGAAACTAATCTTCCAATCCCTATCTGCCAGGGTCTATGTTCATTTTTAGTAGAGTATATAGATACATCCAGATAGTATATGGTATTTTAATGGGAAAATTATCTATAATTAAATTACCAGATGGTAAAGGAACAAAATCATCCCATTCCCCCCCCAGGTGGCGCCGCCTGCACGGCCTGCGCCGCCGCGCCGTGCTGCGGCTCCAGGCCGTGGTGCGACAACGGGTCGCGGCGAGGCGTGGCTCGGGCCAAGGACCTGGTGGAAACCGCGGCGTCCGAAGCGTGGGGATTTGACCATTGAAAATACCCTCTGGTAAACAGCCACATAACTATGGAAAAGCATCATTTTGAATGGGAAAATCCACTATAAATCACCATTTTCAATGGCTATGTTAGTTTACCAGAGGGTAGGGGTTGAAACGTGAAAAATCCAGGGATTCACCATGAAACAATATGAAAGATGAAGATTTGAAGTGATCTAACCGGGAGATAAGGGTTGAACCGGAACAAAATATGGATTTAGCCTTTGAAAAGAGGGACTTAGCCATCCAAAATATCGGGGTTTAAGTGTCAAAAATATGGGGTTTCTATCAACAATACATGGAAATATCATGGGTCAATCCTGGTGAAGGGTAGTATAATCCAGTTGATTCTTTTGCCATGCATGGGGATGCATGTTTAGCGATTTCTTGCAGGACATCTCGGGTTGGTCATGATTTTCACTTATTCCCGATAACATTGCCATAAACTGCTTGACGATCACCATGTTCAGAAAACCGATTAACATATGAATATAGATCAAACATCGTGGGATCAAACATTGTGATAGGCAAAACATGAAGATCTACTGTATTGAGAAATCAAAATAGCTACCTGACACCCAATGCAAGCAAATGATGCCATCAAAGAAAAGGACGAAGAGGATAGAGGTACGACCATGACCGCTGTCATGACGCCGAGAACGAACCAAGATTTTACCCGCAAAACTGCGACGGAGCTCGCAGAAACGAGATGCGAAAGATCAATTGCATGTCCCATGTTAGTTTCAGTAGACGTTTCGGGAACTCTATCAGAGTTCACTGAAACTCTCAATCGGTGCCATGGTTGTTGGTTTTAGCCAAACATATCCAATTTTCACCAGTTCTACACTCCAGTGGGTTCACGTACCTCTCCCGCCTGCAGCACCCAGGTTACACGTTGCTCTCCCAGCATGTGGCTCGCCCCACACGAAAGCTCGCCCTGCTGATGGCTGCCGTGCGCTGGCGTTGGTGGAGGATACATTGCGAGGTGAGGGGTTCCCATCGATGGGGCCAGGGCTTTGGGTGATTTGATGCCCTTCAAAGCGAGCATTTCACTGGAAATAGGGATTAACCAGCAACACGGGGGTCTATTTGTTGATTTAGCATATGTAAATAGTCTTTTCATCGCATTTCATCAGCAACATTGGGGATCAACCAGCACAACTGGGGTTGGAATCAACACTAGTGGGGATCTAATCAAAACAACTTTGCTTTTCCCATCCTCCAGCAAACGTACATTTCTGGCCGGAAAATAGCAGGTTCAGACACCAAATGTTGCTTTCAAACATGCCTGGGTTAATGTTTCTTTCCCCAATGTTTTCCCATTTATATCTATATAGAATATATGCACACTTTCTGAAGTGATCATTTTCCCGAATTGAAGTTGAACATCTACCAAGAAACAACGTCTTCATTTACTGATAGTTCACAACCAAACCAGTGTCCGCTGACGATCTTCTCTGACATTGCTGCAGGTTTCAGACTCCGCGGTGCGGCTTCAGCGCTGCTTCCGGGGCTTTCTTGGACGCCGATCTGCCAAGGAGACAGCTTTGGCACACGGATCAGCCATTGAACATGGGCGAGTTTGGGGTTCAAAATGTCAGTTCTCAGGAAGGTGTTTGGTAGGTGTCCATGGCTAATGGCTATGGCCTCAAATATGAAACTTGGAGCAGTTCACATCTTTTGACTGGCACACCTCCTGGCCTACCTTTTTGTCCCGGGTTTCCATAGGTCCCGGAACGTGCGGATTTACTCGCCCTGTCAGATATCTATTCTTCCTTTTTTTCAGTTGCTTTATTTTCTCCGCCTCCACCATGGAGCCTGGAGCTTTTTGCCATGTTTCACAGTCATTGGTTGACTGGATACTAGTATGGTACATTCACCGTTTGTCTTGGAGCAGTTTGACAACTCTGCACATGTGTTTAAGATTTTGTCTTGAAACATATTGAATCAGATGAAACTTGCCAATTTTTTGGGTCAATGATGTAGTTTGCCACAGCTATGTGGCAGTCAGCTGACTCAGCCTTGTTGCGGCACAGGAACGACGGCTGCTGCGAGAGACCTTTGGCAACTGGCGCATGCAGGTGTCGTCAGCATTCCATGCAAACACCCCAAAAGTTTGGAATTCGAACAGTTTGGGGATATACATATGTATATACATACTTATATTTCGAATATAGGAATTTGATTATTAATGGGTATTAATTGGAATTGTTGATTTCCATTTTCAATTATTGATTCTGGATGAGATTTATAACCAACACACATTGGGATATGATGGGGATATATCTAATCTCATCTGGATCAATATCTGGGAATATCTTATGTATTTGGACAAGATAAGATAAGATGATAGGCTGCAAAGTAGTAGATGAGTGAAATGAACTATGAATCATGACCTGTAAATACTTGAAATGAATAGACCAGAAACTAGACAGACTTTAAATTCCAGATTTTGGGTCGAACATGGACAAAGATTGGCCCGAGTTTGCCAGTCGGAACTGCCCAGCACTGCCCCAGTTTGGCAGTCAGCCCATAAGCCTTGGATATTTCCGAAAGGTAAACCAGGCTGGACGGTTGGAGAGTTTTCCACCCAAAGAGCTTTTTGGTTGGTGGTTTCAACATATTTTGCTGTTGCCCATCCTATGTCCATACTTATCCACTGAATTGTTACAACGACATACTTGAAACCACCAACCCTGGACATCCAAGTATGGGATTACCTTCTGGTAAACTACTATAACAATCTATAACATAGCGAACTGGAAAATCACCATGCTATTTAATGGGAAAATCCACCATTTCTATGGCTATTTTCAATAGCTACCATTTTCAATAGCTATGTAACAGTTTACCAGAGGGTATCATGTGTCTCAAACAGCCTACTGGGTGGGTGGTTTCATGTGCTTTCAACCGATATATTCCCCAATATCTGGGATGACAATCCCGTCGGACTTTCGGTTCAACCGCCAACCTGGTGGCTACCCCGCCCCCTTATTGTTGGTTGAAGCATGCTAAAGCCTTGTTTTTTGTTGGTTAAAATCATCCTGTTTGTAGGTTTTCATGCCCCCATTCCGGTGGTTTGCAAGGAGCCAAGGAGCTATTGATCGCGCTTCACCTCCATTCATGTGGGTTTGTCCAAAAAAGGCAGCCTAAATCCACAGAAATCCACTGGTTAACCTCTGGTAACCTCACACAACTATAGAAAAACCTTATCTTGATAGCCAAATCAGCAAGGGTCCCCGGCTTCCATAGCAAGCTCTGGGTTTAGCAGAAGGTCATCCTCTTTTCCACAGCTTTCCCTCACCACTCCCCCGCCAGGCGGCCCCCTTGCGCCTGGCCCGGCTTCGGCTGCAGCGCTGCTGGCGCGGTCTTCGGGACCGCAGGCGCTGCGCAGCGCGGCGCCAGGCACTGTGCAAGCTGCAGCGACTTGGCGAAGTCCGGCGCGGTGGAAGGATTGGAAGGGGCTGGGGATGGGATCCCCCATCCATCAATGATGGAAAAAATGGTGGGAACAATGATTACAATTAATTAATTAGGCTGGATCATTATCAGTGAGCAATACATACATATCAAATCATATCACTATCAATATGATTCATATTTATAGATGATGAAGAAAGGGGAGGGAGTTCCATAACCCACGTAACCAGAGGATAAGGACCGTAAGGGCGCTCTACTA
Organism: Symbiodinium sp. clade C Y103; assembly: GCA_003297045.1. NCBI lineage: Eukaryota > Dinophyceae > Suessiales > Symbiodiniaceae > Cladocopium > Cladocopium sp. clade C. The sequence continues at coordinate 54,544 of BGPT01001375.1, forward strand.
CGATGGAGGCATTTACCATGCCCAAACCGAGCCTCCACCGAGGTCCGCGTTGCGGCGCCGCCTCTGCTGCAAGCAACGACGCTGGCGTCGAGCCGCCATCCTGGTGCAACGAAGACGCTGGCGGCGAGTTTGGGACGGGCGAGATAGAGACGGGTGGCATGGAGAAACAAAACTATAAAGCCTCAATTCGAAGTAATTAATCTTCTTCTTCTTCTTCTTCTTCTTCCTGTTTTTTAGAATGCTGATCGCATATAATTACCAAATGGTATTGTTACTAGTACTGTTAACATATCGTTGCTACTATGCTTATAACGAAATGTGACCCCTCCTATCCGAAGAACAATAGCAATATATCATAGGAACAAGAGTGGTACTGGTACTAACTGTAGCGCTCGTAGTTGTAGAAAATCATAAATGAAGTAGTAATGATGATGGTAACAGCAGCAATAATGATAGTCACAGCAAGTAGTGATGAGAGCAGTAATGTATAGTCATGATATGTCATGATAATACTAGTAGTACTAGCATATACTAGCTGTAGCAGCAGCATTGATAAGCATAGTTATGACAATCATGATAATAATCACAGAGGTTTCCTAATGGCTTATTAGCCATCAACGGCCATCAATGAAGGCGATTCAGGGTTTATTCAGGGTTTATCCAGGTTTTTTTCAGGGTTTATTGATGATCTATCAGTATTGAGGATGACCTGGGTGTTCTTCAAACTGTGACCCAAAAACCTTGCAGTTTCTTTTTTCATCTTCTTGGCGTGTCCCCAATGGTGAATCATGCCTGAAGTTTAGTTTCTCAATCTACAGGAACCGCCCAATGTCCGATCGGTCCTACAGAGTGGTACCAGGCTCCAAATCTTGCTGGATTTTCTGGGTAGCTTTTTACAGTTTTGGAGGTGTCGGGACTTGGATTCAAGCCCCAATATAACATAATACAACTTTGAACAACTGACACTACATGAGAATACTGACATCATGTGTTGGAGGTTTCGTGTGGGTTTTAAAAAAAATACAACATTGCATCAACCAGTGGTTTGAACCCAGTGTGGTTTTTGGCCTCCGGTTGCTGAGGATTCCGCGGATTCAGATGTTCCAAACGCTTTCAGCCGCTGGGATGGGGAATAGTTTGCGCAGAACATCATAGATATTTCAAGGAAGGGGACTCAAGCACGTAACTCAGCAACACCACTGATGCGAATGGGTCCAGTATACAAGTATATCCATAATAAAGTAATGAAACGTATGTAAAATGCCACTTGTGTCACTCTCTCTCTCTCTCTAAGTATCTATTTATATATGGTGCCCATTCCCATGATGTACCCCATATTTCTATGTCTATTTATGTATACAAATATTATCCATCCATTTCCCCTATCCATACGTAACCCGAGGCATAGCATCCGCATGATCATGGTGATCCAGCGGGGCGTTCGTTGCTGGCTTTCCAGGCAGATCTCCTGAAGGGGGCTGATATTTTTTTTGGGATACCCTCTGATAAACCAACATAGCTATTGAAAATGGCCATAGAAATAGTGGATTTTCCCATTAAAAATGGTGATTTCCAATAGCTATGTTAGTTTACCAGAGGGTACTGTAGAAATTCACTTACATGTTGGAACATGATTTCAACTACTGGTTTCCGGCACATGTTAGAAAATGACATGTTTGAACATGATTTCAGATTGCTGCAGCCCCAAAATGGATCTTTCAGCCTAACATGTCTCGCCATTGGAAGTCGAACAGCTGGCAATGGTAAAACACCGTTTTGGAGAGGCAACTGATCTTTAATATGAAGGATTCCCCAGCCAGGCTTGATTTCATGTCGATTCAACCGACGCCATTTTACACTATTATGATCAAGAATTCGCCCTTCTTTGTCGTTGGTGGTTAAGAAGCCCAAAACGTAAACCCTGATTGCCGTGGATCCGAGATTTCCTACCATCATATGCCATTACGATCCCCAAACAACTACATCCCAACGTCCCAATCTACGGGCTAAAATGTAACAACATCACTGTGAAGCCACTGGAATGATAGTCAGGATTCGGGTAACCAGCCCCGAATGGCACAGCTATTTTCATGATAGTCTAACGATAGTTCAGCCAACATTTATGAATTATATTCCCATGATATCGCTATTACTATATGCGATTATGATATCCCACCATATCCCTATTGGATTCCCAACATATTGGGGAATTGCATATAAAATTACCATATTCCAATCATATCCCACAAACTAATTACTGTATTATATGTCCACTTATGTGTACAACATCATATTCCCAACTACATTCCCAAGAGATCACCATTCGATGTGGGGGTCACCGCATCGGTCGCTATCCCGGTTATGCCCCTGGCTACGAGGCGCCGTTTGGCAATGCTGCAGCGCTTTGCCGCGCGACGGCGGAAGTGGCTGAACCAGGACGGTAGTGGCACGAACCTGTTGCAATGATGCGAGAGCCTGGTTAGTAAGTGAATCACAAGCTATGTGTGTACACCATCCCCAACCTTGGCTAGATACTTTAGTACTTTAATCTTTTACTATGAATGGGAATATCTACTAACCAGCTAAAAATCTAATTTTTTGTAAGGTATAGGGACTTCTACTAGCTAATTCATTGGGGATTATGATTTCGCATAAAAGCTTATCAACCAACTTGTACATGGAGGTTTCCTACAATGGGGCTACCCCAATAGCTGGATGGTCTATAATGCAAAATCCGAAATATCACGGAGGATTTAAGGACACCCCCATTTTAGGAAACCTTCATGTGAGCCACCGCAAAAACTGCACTAGAAAACATGTACGGGACGGACATTGGCTTTCAGAACGTGTGCAACATGAGGCCAGCGGTGGGACCCTCCCAAATAGCATCAAGTAGCGATTTTTCCCTTCGAAGGTTATGTCATTCCAGTGCACCTACATCATTTTTCCTTCAAGCGGTACCCCCCAAATTTGCCATACATCATTTTTGCACAAACGTGTGGTAAGTGATGGGACCTTCCCAAACTTGTTCCCAGCTGCATAACGTCCCGCATATTTGTGGGGGAGTGTCCCACATTATCCCATGTACTTATGATTGTGATCATGGTCATCCTTAAGATTCAGGGGACGCAATAGAATGATGGGCATTGGGGTAACCTTTCCCCAAAAACGCCCGAACTTTAAGGGGTAGTGACTTACTATAAATGATACATCCAGAGTGATGACCTTCTCACTATGCTTGTCTATTTCAGGCTGGTGAATTGCCACAACTCAAGCCAGATGCCCTGCATGGTCGTCCTAATAGCCTTGTTTTGTTGGTAATAATCCCACAAAACCTTCTTGGTTGCAACCGTCCTCACAATTCGATGATCAGGCGTTTCTCCAGCTGGAGAACCTGCCAAGACAGATCAGATTTCGATTTGCTACAAATCAATCACTACCACTTACTGATTATGGCTCCTATATAAATAGTAGCTGATCCATATTGAACTAAGGATCATGGCTTAAATGATGCACATGAAACTCAAACATCATGGGGCCAGCTTTGTGCATAGATACCCCAAATTGGTACAGTTGGGAGTTTCACCTCACTAGGTTGACCGTTGGGGAAGTTGGTGGATCAAAAACATGATGGACACATCTCAAGTCACCGGCCCAAAGCCAGCATTCTTTTTGTTGGTTACCCTCAAACATAGCAACGGAAATTCACTTTAAAAAACAATCGATGTGTTTCCCAGCTATAAAACATCCATTTTGGATTGGGGGATTCTAAATTGTCATGTTGGATTATTTTTGTTGAGTATCTACGATTTGATGATCCACAGCACTGGACTCGCAACTGAACTCTGTAGGATCCCGAGCCGAAGAGCCCAAGGCTTTCGACGGCGGAGGCGTGCGACCTCCGATGTTTTTCACCACGGTGCATCTAAAGAGAATACATATGGAGGTTTCCTCAAATGGGGTACCCCCAAACCATCTATTTCTATGGTGTTTTCCATGAAAAACGCCATCTAGTTGGGGGTACCCCCATGGAAAGCTCCATATTTGCCTCGCTGGAACAATGCCCTGTCTTGTGACTTAACGTAGCAAACTGGAAAATCACGATTATCTAATAGGTAAATCATCATTTTTATCAGATAAATTGTGATTTCCATAGCTACGTGAAATTACCAGAGGGTACACAATTGATATGACTTGACCCATGTCTTTTTTGGATGGATCTAGATGTACAAATCTGATTCAGTACACACGATGCTTTGCTTCCACACCTTTGTCTGATTTCGAGGTTGGTGTAGACTTGCACTAGAACCATCCAAGTTTGGATCAAAAAGTCAATTTGTATCAAGGTGAGAAAGTCCCGTAAACATTTTGGGTCTGGTTTCTGGCCGTCACATTTGCCCCTTGATATGGCTTTTTTCAAGGAAACCTTCCAGAATTGGCACTACGGAAATTTCACCCACGAAACTCAAGAACCCCAAAGTACATGGTAAAAACACGTGAACGCCCATTTACATGCAACATGTCCTTTGGAAAATGAGAGAAATCAACAAATTTGACTGCTTTAGCACATGGGTTCCCCCATTGTTTCCTATCGATTCTCCATTGAAACCAAGCCAGTCTCAACCTCAGATTCTCCCAGCGCTGAGCGTTCATCAAGGTTTTTGTCGGACTGAAGTTGGACGAAGATGCGACGACCCAAAGCTCTACTCCCACGTGGCCGGACAGACTTTCTGCCGACCCACGCGGTCTAGTGGGTAGATTTAGTAACCCCCCAAAAAGATAGAAAAGGTTTTTACGGGCTGATTTATCCTACCTAAACTCGAGAGCTGTGAAGACATGGTTTCTGGAGAGAGGCTAACGGCGAGGTATGGTGCAACAGTACTATGGTTCCAGGGGTACAAGGTAGCGTGCCAGAGGTACAGTGGGTGCGGTACAGAGGTACGGGTGGTAGGGTACAAGGGTACGGGTGGTACCGTAGAAAGGCACCGATGGTATTGTACAAGGATTACAGTACAGGTGGTACCAAACCGCACCCCTCGTACCTGCAAACCCGTACCCCCAAAAAACACAACCAAAGTAGAACAAAAACGAAACATAACGCAACCAATTTTGCAAAAATTGGTTATGTTTTTCTCAAAACTGTCAATTTACCAGAGGGCAACCCCATAGATAATCGGGGATATTCCATAACTGGTGTATAACATGGTGTTTTTTGACCCTTGACGGCCAACTTTCCATTCTGCCCCGCTGGATGCCCCGCAGGAGAGCGAGGCCCCGGACGCCTCCTTCTCGGCGCGCAGCGCGGCAGACGAGATGGACATTTCTATCGGTCGCCCGTCGCGTTGTGTTGGAGCATTGGGGGGGATCAGCCGCCAGGGCCACCGGAAATACGACAAATATTTAGAGTTATTTATCATCAGCCAATATTTTTTTTGGATATAGATATAGAGTCATATAGAGATTTCTGGATGCGACATGGTTAATTACCTGGGTCAAATACTACAGTATAGTTCCAGGTTCATACCGATGTAAAAAAAATACATGGACAGACTGGGTCAGTCTAGCCCTGGGCTGCGAGATTTACCGGCCACAAGCTTGGTTGACCATCCCTAGTAAGGGATGAACGATCCTGGTGAGTAAACTGGCTTGTTCTATCACCATTCTACTTCAAACAAGTTTGTTTGCTGTTGTTCTGCAGCTCCGAACCTCTTCAACCAATAAAACATAGGTTTAGAAAACCTAGATCTTTAAAGTTGCAAATGATAAGAAAACAGCCATTCTCAATTTTGTAGTAGTAGTTTGCAGATGGGGAGGTGGTCTCATGTGATCCCAGGACGCAGTAAATCTGTTCATTTTCAGAGCGGCGCTGGCAGGTCTGATCGAAGTACCGGAGCCTGAAGAGAGGCGAGGGCGTATTTTTTTTCGGTTCCCAAGGCCCAAGGTGGGGGCCCGTGTTAACTGGTGAAGTATGGTTTAGATTGGTTTTGGGGGGGTTGAACTGCCAAGTAGCCTTTTTAAATACTTATATGGTTTGCTTAAGTATGGTTTGGGGGTGTAACTATAGTTAGTGGGGTTCATAAACGAACTCACAAGTGGCCTTACCTTGTTTGGTAAACTAACAGCCTGTCATGGAATCACCATTTAAATTTATGATGGCTAAATCAACTATGAACGGGCCAACTTACCCCCTAGTAATTTTAACATAGCCATGGAAAATCACCCATTTATAGACGATTCATACTGATTATTGATTCATGGTGATTTCCCTACGAAACATGGTGACCTTCCAGGTTGCAAACCGTTAAATCACCATTTCGGCACTTGGTGGCACCACGCTGGCAGGTTGGGGCCCAGGTCGGGGCCTGGTGGCATCGGAGATGAGACGTTTTTGATGGCGCAGAATCTGGTGGAGGTGGCCTGGCGGTTGAGTCATACCCCACGGCTTTTAGGTGGGAAAATCAACCAACTATAAATATGGCAGGAGAGTGGTTAATAGTGATTACTAGTGATTAATCGTGATTAACAGTGAATTACAGTGACAAGTCAATTTTTCCAGTGCCAGAAAGTGGATTTTATGGAGGTTCTAATGGGAAAATGCGCCATATATAAATGGAGGTTTTGATGCGAATTTGTGAAATATGACTGATTCAATAATTTCTCATAATAGTGACTTAATGTCGGAAACTCAATAGTAAACCTAGCATTTGGGGATGGATAATGATTAATTAGTAGTGATGTATTTAATAGCGATTAATAGTGATTAATAGCGATTAATAGTGATTAATAGTGATTAATAGTGATTAATAGTGATTAATAGTGATTAATAGTGATTAATAGTGATTAATAGTGATCAACAGTGATTAACAGTGATTAATAGTGATTAATAGTGATTAATAGTGATTAATAGTGATCAACAGTGATTAATAGTGATTAATAGTGATTAATAGTGATTAATAGTGATGATATAATAGTGATTACCATCCAGTGTCATCAAAAGCGGCTGGCTGGAAAATCCCTTACAAATGGAGGTTTATAGCTGGGAAAATCATTTGTAAATGGGGAATTTTCCATTGCTATGTGTTTGGTGGCTACTGGTTGAACAAGGTCAAATCATATTTACTGTAAGAATCCCCTCCTCCGGTCATATCAAATACCTCCAATGGTTGGGGCCAGAAATTGGATAGATTCAATACGAAACCAGGGTTTCGTTCTCTAATATTAGAGGGAAGGGTAGCAATAGTTGTTCTGAAACAGTGGTATCAAATAATGGTGGTTAAACAGGACAGCCCCTCTGTGTAGCCCTATTTCTTGCATTTCCTCACTTTGGGGCCTAGGCCTATACTTAATTTTCTGTTGGTAAAGTAGTGGTATATGCTAGTTACCGTAGCCCTGTAAAATGTGATGTTCACAGATGAAGCCAGAAAAAAGAGGCTGTAGAAGGAGACGGGCCATCACATTGTTCTGGAAATTCGTCAGATGGAACATTGCAACCGGGTAAATCCATGGTTTTCCCGAATCGAGGCGCAGATGCTACGAGAACAACGGCTGGCGGGAGGCGGAAAGGGCAGGATCGCAGGGTGAGTCATGGTGACTGTCAGGGGTCAACCGCCAAGAAACGCAAAACATTCGCAGGTTGGAGATCTTCACTAGACCAACCTTGGAGGGTTAGTTTCATAATGGATCTTTTTGTCAGAAATGGGGACTAACGAGCTGGATGAGAATAAGAATGGGTTTCCAATGGTTTCCCATCCTTGGAAGCTCAAGTCAGGATGGGCCAACATGTGTCCAGCTTATGGCACTCTCGGATTTGAACGGAAGGGCATGGATGAGCATCCAAATTGACCCTCTGGTACTCAAATATGACAACTTAAATTCACCACACATACACACACACATATATATATATATATGCATATACATATATACATATATATATATATATATACATATGCATATACATATACATATATACTGTAGATGATTTTCCCTTTTTAACCAACATCTATAGTGGATTTGCAGGACAAGTATATAGCCTCCTGTAAACTAACATAGATGCGGAAAACCTACCGTTTGTAGATCGTCTTCCTGGGAAAACCATTGGCTTTCCACATCTTTTTGTATGTTTGCCCTGGGGTAACTACATAACTACCAGACTAACTCGCCTCCGGTCCAGGTTTCCGAGATGAAGATGATACCAGCCAGCCTGAGGCCATTGGTTTTTCGTGAAAGGCTGAGGGATGAGGGTCTCAGTATCGATCCTTTGAAGTGTTAAGATGTGTTAATCCTGGATGGATTATAAAGCCCCGTATGTTCAGATTGTTAGTTCATTGGATTGGTCCATTGAGCGACATTGTTTATCGGATAAACATGGGTAGATTCTGGTAGATTCCCCGAAAAATCCAGTGGATGGGGCTTAGATCCCCATATTTGTTGCTCAAATATCATGTTTGTAGTCTAAATCATCAATTGTTCACTGTTACATTTACATTTTTCCGTGGCATTTTCCCCCTTTCTTCCCATCTTTTCGGTGCCTTAAACCCCACCGTGCCATATCGGAGGCGCCCACGGAGCTGCCGTTGCTGCAGCATCTGCAGGACATGGCCCGGACCTTCGATGCGTTGATGGCCGGGGTGTCGGCCAGCACCAGGTGCGCGGAACGGGACGTGCCAAGGGGACGTTGGAAGTCATGGGAATATATAGAGAATAGAGGAAGATAGGAGAAACTATGGAAAAAGCCCTGGAAACTCCATGAAACATGAGATAGATGGAGGTTTCTAGCTGGGAAAATGAAGGGTTAATTAGTAGTGATGAATAATGAATGATAAAGATTGATAGTGATTGATCGTGATTCTCTAACTTGACCCCAATGGTGTGAGAATGATAGTGATTAATAATGATTCTTAAACCAGGTGCCTGCCATGGTCAAGTTGGTTGGAATGGATTCACCATGGCATCAATGGCAAGATATTCATCGTGATATATATATATATATTTATTTATACAAAGGGGACAAATAGCCTCAACCACAATCAAAAGTTAGATCAACATGGATTAACCTAGATCAACCCTTTATTTGGGGGATGTGAATCATCACTCCATTTTCAGCTCAGGATTTTTCAAAGCCATTGGAAAATTGAGGATCTCCCGCTATGGGATGACCACACGCCATGCATATTCTAATTGTGGGATACGCCCCCAAGGGGTTGGGAAGTTGGAATCGGGGTGATATTCATAGCCGTTTTTTTATGGGAATATTTCATGGCAAAATCTTCTATGCGGATATCTTAGTGGAAATACTGGGATGCTCCTGAAAAGATAGAACGCAATTCACCACTATCCTAGATTCTAGTAGGATATTATCTTTCTATCGTTCTTTGTTTTTTTTTTTCCGGGTTGCTGGCCCAAAATATCATTGTACGGGTTTCTGTGAGAGCATCAGGGCGCCTCTAAACCCCTACAATCGTCATTCGTTTCAGATCCACAAGACAAACATCAGCAATTATCAAACATTTGGGGGCTACCCTCTGGTGAACTAACATAGCTATTGAAAATGGCCATTTATAGTGGATTTTCCCATGAAAAATGGTGATTTTCCATAGCTATGTTAGTTCACCACAGGATTTTTTGAAGTATACCTGCAACGGCCATATCATATTGAGGTTTAGGACGGTTCATTTTTTTAAATCAGGCATCCGGACAGTGGAACATCCATGTTTTCTCCTTCTGGATGTGAACCATTGCCGGTAACTCATCATGGCCATCTGAAATTCCTCCATTGCCGTGACTGCCATGCCATCTTGCCAGTATCCACCCATACCCAGCTGGTCGGCCGTCAGCAGCTAACTTTGATGTCAAATTCGAATGGCATCCCTGGCATTTGGTAACCTGGCAATGGACAAATCATGACAAATCCCATGGAATTTCATGGGAATTTCCGGCAGACATCTCAAAAAACTTGCACCTATAAAACTCATGGAATTTCATAGAATTTCCATCAATGAAATATATCTCCCGAATTTCATAGATCATTTGATCCATCATAAATGATAAATGCGGATTTTCCATATGGCCAGGAGAAATTCCATGGGTACAAAGATCCTCAATGCAGCCTGTAGGTGCTTGGTGCCCACAGCAGCTCCAGTTGCTCCCGTTGAGGACCGGACCATCTGGGGAGTAAGATGTTGGTTGCGATAGATTGTATATAGCACCATCTCAAACAGACAGAAAAGTATAGAATATAGAAAAGTAAGATCCCACTATATAAAATAGTGCTAAATTACTTTTCTATGTATTTTGGGTTTTGAGGTGTTGCTGTCTATCTGAATGAATTATAGTGACCTCACGTTGCGACGTCACCTGAATGATGGTATGATGGGCAGGATTCGAGGACGAACTTGTCCAGACGTGTCTGAAAATTTGGAAAACTATCGAAACATGGGGACATCATACGGGGTCTGGTTGGATATGCCACCAGCAATATGATATTTTTGGCTTGTCTGAAAGCGTGGTATTGATTCGTATTGATCTCGAATGTCAATGGCAATTTAGATAGGAACAATTACGAGGATCAGCCAACAGATTTTGGACATTTCCATAATTTTTCTATAATTCCAGACAGCCCGGTGGAGATGATGGTGTTCGAAAAAATCACCCCCCAAGCCAGTTATGTCATCCGGATCTGGATGACATAGCCACCTCACTGTTCTCCCTGGAATGATGGGAAGATTCGGGAAATCATCCCCAGTTTCAGGTGAATCATGCAGAAACCAAGCGCCCACAATGCAAATCATCGTGCGGAGAGATTGGATGACTGTGATTGTTGCGATTGCATCTTACTGTTCCACTTAGTGATGATCCCTGCCCTCCAATATTGCATACCTCCCTAGCACACTTAGAAAGCCTCATGGAATGTATTGAAATTTCTTGTGATTTAGATATTTATGTTATAAAATAGGTCGATATCATTCTATATCACTTTTCGGTAGGACACTTTGGCCGTAGATGTGCCAGCACAACATTTGGTGAGACACTGAGTTGCTATACTTCGTCATATTAAACACCCCATGAGAAACCCACATTTAGTATTGGATTTAGGGGACCGGATGGGATGTATTTTTTTGTATTAGGGGATTGGATTGGATTATTAGTTACCAAACTATCAACCAGTAGTATTATATAAGCATTATTACCGGATATTCACCACTGATAACCACAAGTTTGGCAATTTTCGCCATTATTTATCATGTTGTTTGGTTCCCAACCTGCAACATGTATACACTGTATGTATATATATATACGTATGCATTTTATAAAATAATGCACACACACACATAACACACACACACACACATATATATATATATATATTATATGCCAGACACGCGCACAAATAAGCGGATATATATATACACATAAGTATTTTCTGGATGAATTGTAATGACCTCACTGCGAGCTCACTGGAATGATGATTAGGAAGGTGAAGGGGAATCATCCGTTAAATGGCCTTATTTAAGATATTGTCAGGATAGTTAATTGTATAACTATTACAATTCAGCCGGATATGATATTTGGATACATATGTCTGAAAATGGGGTAGACCCCAAAATGGTCAGTTCGTCATTTTGGAGGGAGCATCATAAACCAACCAAATCGCAATTATATGGAGGTTTCTAAAAATGGAGGTACCCCCAAATCATCCCAGTCATTAGACCATGACTTAGTATTGAAACCCATGGTGACTTGGGTATCCCCCATTTTAGGAAATCACCCTACTGGGTCATTGCGTTAAGTCGTCCGGGCTTGTCTAAAGTCGTCCGGAAACCATGTGCCCGTTGTGTTTCGTATGTTTCCTGGATGACTTTCATTTTAGGAGTTGTTGGGAGTGATCGTTTTTTTGCGTGTGCCCAATGCATCTGGGATCATTTGCGAAGATGTTGGTATGTGCAAATTTGATTTCAAGATTTAGGTGCCTGTAGTGTTTGACATATTTGGCACTCATTGACATGTGTTAACACTTCGAAAAGTGCCACTACTCAGAACATGTCAGAACCAGCACATGTGCGGTGTATGATTCTGTTTGCTGTTTGTTTGCTGTTGCCCGGATGGGGTTGGGTGGGCCAAACCTCGCGCGGACCTCGCGCGACATCGCGCGGGGCTCGCGCNTCTGTTTGCTGTTTGTTTGCTGTTGCCCGGATGGGGTTGGGTGGGCCAAACCTCGCGCGGACCTCGCGCGACATCGCGCGGGGCTCGCGCAGGGCCTTCGAATTCACCCATATACTTCGTACCTTGTAAGTGTGGTATGGTTCTTTGTTGCTGTAGGCCACTGTAGGCATGTGTGCACTTTGTTACCCACGCTGTCTCATTGCACCCTATTGTGCAAA
>BGPT01001375.1:77002-88373 GCA_003297045.1 Symbiodinium sp. clade C Y103
CACTTTTTGTGCTCCAGTTCGTGCTTTTTTGTCGCTCCCTCCGTGACACTTTTTGTGCTCCAGTTCGTGCTTTTTTGTCGCTCCCTCCGTGGCACTTTTTGTGCTCCAGTTCGTGCTTTTTTGTCGCTCCCTCCGTGACACTTTTTGTGCTCCAGTTCGTGCTTTTTTGTCGCTCCCTCCGTGACACTTTTTGTGCTCCAGTTTATGCATTCTGTTACAGGTGTATGTAGGTCGTAGAACAAGAAAAAGAGTTCATTGTTTTGCTTAATTTTTTTCTGGAGCCACCTCCCCTACAGGCGCCCCCCAGGCCCCATGTGCCTTCATTTCGTTCTTTGCTTTGTCCGGCTACGCAGAGGCTGATGCATGTCACATTGAAAGAAAAAAGATCTCGCTTAGTTGGGCTGGGCAAGTGTCAAATTTGATGTCCCCCTCCGTGCTACTTTTTGTGGTCTGTTTTGNATGCATGTCACATTGAAAGAAAAAAGATCTCGCTTAGTTGGGCTGGGCAAGTGTCAAATTTGATGTCCCCCTCCGTGCTACTTTTTGTGGTCTGTTTTGCGCTGATTGTTACAGCCAATAGGATCCAGCCAATATATATATATATATATATATATGTATATGATGTCGCAAAATACCCTACAAATTTCTTTTTTTCTCCCATCCTAAGATCAACAGAAAGGGTAGAGACCAGCGCGAGACCAGCGCCAGGCCGCCTTGAACCTGTGGAGATGGGAGCCCAGCCGTGAGTCACATGGCTTTTTGAGTTCACCAAAAAAACTTGGGCGGAACTTGGAGAACCAACAAAATATGGGGAGATCATAGGGGAATTCCATGGGGAATTCCATGGGTAATTCCATGGAGAATTCCATGGGGATACACTGGGGGTGAATGGAATGGAATATTGGGCCTGGCCGCAAAAGCTGCACTGCGATGTCACAAAAAAAAAGATGGGAAGTGCAAGGGGAACTATCAATGGCGAGGTGTCTTTTTCATCTTATTTCCGGCTGTTGGAATCCTGGAGAAACGGGGGATCAAGATGCGGGTAAGATACAGCTGGAAACTTCAAACTCACTGTGTCACCAGCAGATCTCCACCTTCTTTGCTGCAGCATCTTGGTATGGCTCAACATGATTGAGCCTCGAAATTGGAAGGATCCATGTTTTGAAAATATTAATGTCAGTAAGACAATAGGATCCAACATCCCCCAATTTTCCATTTTTATGGGTGGTATAGTATAAACCATTCATTTCTATGGATGGTTTATTCTTGCTTTGTCCTCACATTATAGCCATATCTGGACATGACCAAATTTGGGCCCGTTGGTACCTCATTTTGGGTCGCTCAGCAGCCAAGGGGCGTGGTGCTTCGTGTCATCGCGGGCGAAATGTGCGGTGCACTGCTCTCACTGCGCGGGGCGGAACGACGCATGGCTGGATGGGGATCCACTTCTTGGGGATCCACTATTATGGGGTGCAAAGTGGTTGGGGAGTTTTTATTGGGATGTCAATATAATCCACTTATGCATGCTTATGGATCTTATGATCTTATGGCTTATGTATAGGGTATAGCCCAGTTAGATTAGTGGTTTATAGCCCGCGGATCCTTGATGGCATGCACCCCAAAGTATGGGGTTATTTTAGACATGCTTAGACCTCATCTAGCTATGGATCTTGGGAAAAGAAAAGGACAGCATTTCTGTTCCAGCTTGGAAAGTTGGGGAAGATCAAATTTCCTGTTCTTGAAAATCTTGTCTGCAGATCTTGTATCACCCCAAGAAGTGTGCGTTTTTTCCTCCTCCTTGTGCCAGTCAACAGTAGTTTCATGTTGTTTCACCATTGACTTCACATGCCTGCAGATCTTGATGGGGCTCCAGCCCTCCAGATGCTTTTTGCCATGTGACCCTTCTAGGTTCCAGGCTTCAGAAGCTGGTTGCCTTCACTACTGTCTGGTCACCGGGTCTTGCGCCCGCAGCACTTAGGAGATGAGAACTCGGTCTATGCCATGGTACACATGTGCCGAGCCGCCCGTTGGGGGGATCAAACCATCCTCAGCATCTTCCCCAGGGGTTCACTGCATCGGGTGGCTTGGGATGATCAACCAACTTAGCACTGCAGGGGTAACACACCGCAAGACATCACCAGTGACTTTTGCCTGGGCGCCATTGCCAATCAGAGTGAATGTTGGCATGAAGGAAAATAATGGAAAAGGCATATCCATTAAACGTGCCCAGTTACCCCACGGGCATCAAGATTTCAGGGCCGAATCGGTTGCCCGGTTGGGGAAGGAGTGCGGCCTCACCATTCATCACATCATCACTCTTTTCGCACCCTCAATAGCGGAAGCGAAACGAAAGTTTGGGATGTTTGAAACAGCCCCACCTCAAACTACACTCCGGTAGAACCAAAAGTCTTTGCAGGCAAGTTGCAGCTGAAATTTGTCCCACGTCTACAAACATGAAGTGCGTCTTCTTCATTTCTCATGTCCCATTCATTTCCAGTGAGCAATTTCTTTCAGGCCTTTGACCGACAAAGAGTTTTTGTTTGGGTGGTTTTTGGTTTCAGCAGGAAACTAGGACCTTTATATCCCTTATCCTCCTCCAAATATGTTCAAATATGCCAATCTACTTGAAACCAATTCCGGGATTCTCAGATTCCCTAATGGGGAAAAATGGATTAGCTCAGGCTGGAAAATGTGTGTTTTCTTTCCAATCGATTGTTTCCTTGCCAGGGATCCTTCGTTGGCCACCATCTTCCAGTTGCAGCCCGTCAGCTGACCTCTCCGCTCCGTCCTCGAGCGTGCTGGGCATGATGCGGTGCTCAAGCCAAAGGCGATGCCGAGCCACGGGGGATCAAGAAGTAGGACAGGAGAAGCCTCGGAGAAGCCCTCCAGAAACTTGGGAGCCAAGTTGGAAGCGGTTTTTTCTTTGGTGTGAACATCTTCAAATCTTGATCATCTGGAGAAACACAACATCTGGGAGATTGGGGCTTCAGTTTGTTGCCGACCTGCATCATTTTTGCTTTGCTTGGTTCGGTTCCAGCTCATCCAAGAAGGGCTACCCAAGAGCCGGGCGCTTGAAACTGCGAAGATCGTGAAGTCGTCCACGTGGCCCGAACTTTTCGGTGGCCCCAATGGCTTTCCGATCAAAAAAGACGGGGGCGCCTTTGGTGGGGCATCTGTGCAGATTCGCCATTGGAGCTGAGCCAATTAGATTTGACAATGAGAATGATCATCACATATCACAGTCATGAATTTTTCAGAATATTCAATAATCATCAGATGTTTTTGGGGTGAATATGTAAAATTGGGGATGGTTTACCTGTTGCTTTCCTCACATCAAAACATCACTGTACTCTGGCACCTCCGAGGTGAAACTGGACCAGAAAGGGGCGCCGGTGCCAAAACCGGCTGCCGGGACCCCCCAGAGATGATCACCGAGGTCCCAGAGGGATTTCAACCCCCAAAAAGAAGCGGTTTTGAATTCATAGGAAGATGGAGATGATGGTTTGATATGGTATGACATGCTTATTTGGATGGGCAAATTTTGTTTCAGAAGCACCTTTCGACATGATACATTGTCATCGTTGTTCTTCACTTTTTCATTGCTGTTGGTGATATTGGAGCAATGGCACCCATTTGTCCGATCATTGACGCTTCTATCCACAGGTGTGCGGGTTACATCCCCACGTGTTGCTGAGGGACAGTCAAAGCTTTGCTGCTCACTTCCAGATTTTGTCAAATCAGGTTGGTCCCCACTCACCATGTCGGCAAGGGCCAAAATCATCAAAGACCTGGTGAAAAAATCCACTTGGATCGTTTCTTGACGAAGAAAAACGCGTAGAATCTCTGGTTCCCTAAGCCTTTTTCAGCCTCAGCACCGCTTGACCGCCCTGGCCGGTGGCTGACGCTGTTGAGGAGAGGAAACCCACACGGGAGCTGACCAACCCGAAGGTGAGGGTGGGATGGCTACGATGGATGATCGAACCGGATGGATTGTAGCCGTAAGTTTGCCGTGTTTCTTTAGACTTTGGCTAGTTTGAGATGGATTGTAGCACATTGTAGCCATAGATTTGGATTCTAGTTAGCTTGTAGATTGAGTCGACACAATCAACACCGTACAAAAATGAAGTGGCCACTTAGGCAACAATGGCAACGGTGCCACATTTTTTTTGCGAAACACATGTTAAGTGGATGGGTTTTTGTAATGGCTATGCTGTGCCATGGCAAATGATCACTTTTTCAAAATCCAGCCAAAAAAGGGGGAAATCGCCACCGATTTCTCCGTTCGCGACGCTGTGCTGAAGCGAACGGGTGACCAATGTCCGACGGTGAAGCTGGGTCAGTAGGATGATTGAAACATGGTACTTAGGTGAATCTTTCCGACTCTCTGTGCACAAGAACATGCACATATGATTTGATCACGCATATCACATATATTTGTAGCTGTTTGTATATATATATATATATACATGCCGCATCCAAGTAGGCAACAAACATGCACACATGCATAATGATGCATTTGGCAATGCACACACACACAAGGGGCATATATTTGTATAATTTTAGACAAAAGTATATCTTACACAGTACAGATGCATCCATATCTATTCATGATTACATATGCAATTATGCATGCAAATCGAGCCAATATATGTCCAATGCCCACATTGAAACTCCAGTTGCATCATTCATTGGGCACAGTGAAGCCAGGCCAAGACCAGCGAGAAAGAGAGAGCTCTCCAGGATGAACTCAACAAGGTGGACGCTTCCCGACTCATCTGGTGGATTTTGAGGTTGAACCCCGCAAAAAAAAAACAGCACGAGGGGATCCTACGGATCATGAGATCCAACAAAAACATGAGAATCTGGAGATCTCAGCCATGGTGCCATTTTTTGGATCCCTCCGGATCTAGCCTTTGGATGCCTTTGGTGTCAGAATGCACGTGTGGAGATGTTAGAAATACAATACGTTGATAAAGGATTTAAAGGGACAGATCAACATGCGAACATTGGGAACATGATGGAAATGGCGATCCAAGACCTGGCCGCCTGGCCACAGTTTCTGTGAATACCGGGCGCAGCCTCTCCTCGACAAACCAGAGCCATATACATAGCATATGTCATATACATATAAAGGATGTCTGATACACAGAGCATATGTATATTTATATACGTATTCTATGCGTGATTGTGTGTGTGTGCGTTTATACTTATTTACGACTCACCATGTATATTCGTATGCAACCTGTGTTCTTTACATGTGCATTTGTATGTGCAGAGTGTGCAAAAGCCGGCAGGTGCGCAACGAACTGGCAAAGCTCCAGGAATCCTTCAAGGAGTCGGAGGCCGCCGGAGCAGGGGGAGATCCTCAGCAACTTTGAACATGTGAGGAATCTGGAATCTGTGCGTTTTTCCATTCGGGTTACCCTCTGGTGATTTGTTACAGTTTGCTATTGAACATGGCCGATTATAGTTGAGTTACCCATGAAAAATGGTGATTTTCCATAGCTAGATTAGTTTACCAGAGGGTATGGATTAGTAATTCGTATTAATATGGTTCTCTTATCTTCCCATTAGACAAGACCTGGGTTAGAAATGAATGGGGTAATAAGGTCTAAGCCTTGAAAGTCGAGTGACTTATTTTACAAACCACAATCCACCATAGTGATAATCCACGACGATTTTTTTCTGGGAACCCTAGGTTTAACTGGTACTTATTCGTGGAAAACTGTCAATAATCTGGTAACCCCAACAAGCCATCGCCAAAATCACCATGGATGGGTTGTATAACTTTGTGGTATAACCATCCTCAAATAGTAGGGAGGTTTATTATTGGCTTTTGCCGCATTAGTTGTTTTACATCATTATTTTGAGGGGGTGCATGGTGCTCCAGGGCGTGAGTCTCCCTTACCTTTCTGTGTGGACGCTGGGGATGTTGTGACTTTTCCAGCCTAGACCTTCGTATGATTTTGACCGTGATCGAGTTTTTTCTTTTAAAGGGGATCACCGGAAGGAGAGCGACATAGTTATACATTAGTACAAATTAGTCATATTTAGTTATACTTCTTATTGATCCAAGCTATCACAGATCAGGCTACTGTAGGTCTCAACCATTCAAGTCAAGGGGATCGAAATCCCAAACTGGAGCCATCTTGGGAAACGTCGAGCAAATTGAAACTAACTCAGGTGGATTTTGTGGGTCAAGTGATGTCATTGGGTACCTGCCAATCTGCCAGTGATTCTTCTGATGACCCGCACATTCGTGGGCCCGGCACAAGAATTTTAATCTCCAGGAAGGAGTCTGGTGAAAAACCTCTCATTAAAGGGAATCACAAGCCTCGCGGCTCACGGATTGCATGTTCACTGCGTAGCTTTCCATATTCAGTTCGTCCATGTTGGTCTCAAAATGCCCCCGAAATCCAGTGATTTGTCATCATTTTGCCCATTCACACCGCATAGTCGGACAGACCCAAAATCATATTGTTGGTTATATCATGCCACATATCCTAGAATGTTCCATAAAATGCCACCATAGTTTGCGAGTTATGTGAATACATGATTCACACACACACACATATCTATATATACACACATATGCAGGCGCATTATCCATAGAGTATCCATATACCTCGTGGTTCCCACTGTTTGATTTTTGAAGCCACTTTTGTTGCACCCAAATGTGGCCATATGTTGAATTTCCGTGGGCAGATCCAAGTCCGACGTTTGGATGCAGCGGAGAAATCGCTCCTTGGACGTTTCAAAAGCGTGCTGAATCCAAAGCGTGGAAGTTGAAAAAGATATGCGGAAACGCTACCATTTGCAGATCATTTTCCTGGGGAAACCGGGAAACCCTTGGTTTTCTACATATAGGGTAGTTTACCCATGGTCTTAAATCCTTTGCCATGGATGGGCTATGATGATAGGAACCAGCTATTTTCTGCAAATTTGCAAGGTATCTAAGATTGACAGAAAAAAAATATACTCATACATGTACTGGACAATATCGGATCATATTGCTATGGGCCAAAATTACTCAAACGTGTCAGTCCACAGAAGAAGTTATGATGAATGGTGTCGTCCTGAGGGCCCATATGATCGATTTCACCTCTAAAGATGGGGTTCAACCATAGATACCACATAGAAAAAGGAGAATTACCAAAACCCTGCAACAAAAACACATCATTTTGTCTGTATTTTTGGGACCCTGGCATGCACAAATCAAATGCTAAACCACTTTTTTTGCTGTATTTGCGCGTGTTTGATATTTACTAGTAGCAGAGGGGGTTTCATTTTTTCTATGTTTTTATGATTGTGGCCTGCATTTAGAGATAGGATTTGGGGGGATTCTGCCCCTCAGGATCATTCTCTACCAGACCGACTCCGCGATTCCCGCCGTTGTTTTTTTTGGGTATATTGCCCATTTAGTTCGATGATTTACCCTATGCACAACGGTGAGGTTTTCATAGCTATGTGAAAAACATGCTGCCAGAGAATACCATCTATGATTAAACTTGTCACCAAGTTCTCGGGTCAGTGGAATCCCTCATCCTGCCGCGTGGCCGCGTGCACCGGCTAAGGGTGCGCGAGCAACTGGAGCGTTCGGAGGAGCAAAGGACGGAGCTGGAGTTTCTGATTTCTGCAGATGGCTCTGAAAATAGGGGATACCCCCAGCTCTCGATCCGGAATTTGGGTATCCCTTTTATTGGGATAAGGATGATAACCCATCTATAACTAGTCCAATGGTGATAATCCATTGTCCCTATAGAGATAGGGATAGCAATTTTTAAGACATCAATGTTTGCAGAATAGGGAACATATTTTTGCTATTGTTATTATCAATGTTATTGTTATACGCATTTTTTAATAGGGACAATGATGATAATTTATTGGAATTGGGGATACCCTATTTTAAGCCAACGCCAGATGATGGGACCTGAAGTTCAACTTTGGTATTGGGGTTTTAACTGTGACCGTCTGTAACCCTTGAATAGCATTTCTTTGGGATACATCCATGGATACAACCGGAGCAATGCCAGGAGTAACGCAGCACGCAAGGTGGGGACCCATTCTTGGGCGCGATAGATGCGGCTACTGAAACTCGGTGACGGTAGGTTTGAAAAGAGTCAAGTCTTCGCCAAAAATGACAATGAGAAGAATCTGTGATGTCCAGCAAATTTCATATAATTAAGATTACGATCCAATTTGTCACTGATTAAAAATGAGTCTAAGCCCATATTATGTTTATCATTGTTTTAATTCAATTCCCTTTTCTTAGTTCCACAATTTTCATGGGTAGATTACACATTTGGATAGTTAAATCCCATGTTGTGATAGTTAAATTCAATGTTTCTCCCTAGTTATATACATCTTTCCTAGTTAAACTATGGTTTCTCTTGGTGAAAGCCTGATGTTTCACATGTTTTCCCGGTTGACACCTCCATTTTCCCATGATTTTCCATGTCCCGAGGCCACAGCGCAGAGTAAGGCGCAGGAGGAGGAGTTGCGACTCTTGCAGCAGCAGCTTGAGGCGCCGATTTTTCGGTTGCGAAATTCTCGATATGTCCAATACTAGAAAGGAACTTAAAAAAATGCATCTTCATCTATGGTTCTTATAATCTGTAGAATAAGTACACACACATATATATATATATATAATAGATATGGGAAAGAAAAGATAAGATAAGGCAAATGCTTTAGATATCTTTAGATAGACAGATAAATACATACATGTATGGATATATGGATAGTTTGATAGATGGATAGATGGATGGGTGCATAGGTAGATAGATAGATAGATAGATAGATAGATAGATAGATAGATAGAATACCGCGTACACACATATGTATATATATATATATTAGATTATATATATGTATATATATTAGATTATATATATGTATATATATATATATTAGATTATATATGTATATATATATATATGTATGTGATGTATAGGGCTACACCTCCACTTCCGAAGCATGTGCTACACACCAAGTGATGCTGATCGGATCATCCCAGTGGCAGCGAGCCGCGTATGTTCCATAGTTGGGATATGGGTTTGTCTGAGAATAAGGTACCTCAAAATCCAATGGTTCGTTACCATTTTCTCATTTATATACTTTGGACTATTTTGGGGTATACCCTTTCAGACACATTTGTATAGTTTGGAGATAGAACCGGAGATATCATTTTATGTACAATCTTGGCTTATTTGAAGCTTAGGTATGTCACCAAATTGCAAATGCAAAAGGGATCATTTTTTCAATGACTCATCAAATCTTTGGGCACCCGATCTTTTCTGAAACCATAAAGCCCAGATGCAAATCATTGCAACGATGACCAAGTTTCTTGCAAGCTCAAGGCCTTAAAAGATGTACCATCTGGCAATCAAACATGGCTAAATGGAGGAATTTGCCAGCTATACACCTCTACAGGGGATTTCCAAGCTAGCCACCTCCAAGGACTTTCAGATAGCTGGGATTTCGGGATGTTCATCTCCCATTTAAATAGGAAATCAGCTGCCAAATCTGACAGGAGAAGGACCGGGCCATGGATCAGTCCGGGTCACACAGACTGGCTTCGTTCTGGTTCTGAACACTTTCATTGGGGTTTGTCTGAAAATAGGATACACCCCAAATCTGATGGTTTATCATCATTTTCCCTGTTAAAATATGGCTATAACTGGGGGTATACCGAAATTTCAGGCACACTTTGAACACTTTCAGACAAACCCATGGGCTGTTGAGGCCTTAAATCCATTCTTTTATAGGAAAACTTCAGGCATCCCAATTTTTGGAGGGTCAAGATGTGAATCTGGGCCATGATCCAACCCTGAGGCTCAAGGCACTGGGGAGCCTGGAAGCTCAGTTGGGTTCGGTGGTTGAGTTTCGCTCAGAAACGCTGGGGATGTGTTGCGCGGGTTGAAACTGAAATCATCGAATGAACAAAGATCGAGTATACAAAAATCGATGTCCAACTAACTGATCATGTTAAACATCATGATCTTACATATCAATTGAGTGGATAATAACATAAAGAAACCGTATAATGAGATAATACCATGAACATCCATGAAACATCAACTAAGACCAAATAAAATCAACTAAAACGATAGCATCAAGACGCCATGGAATATCATTCAACATAAAGAATCAGCGTCATCCAACTGGAATCAGAGCATTGGCTGCGTCAGGTATCTTTTTGTCTGCATTTGAACACCACCTTTGTTCGAGATGAGATGCCACGACATTAGGGGAATTCAACATATATATATATATATATATGTTCAAGATATTGTTACTATCAGTGATTTATCTATATTGATAGTCTTTTGTCTATATATATATATAGATATATATCCATAAAAAAATATCTATATCTATATATATATATTGATAGTATTGAATCTGATCATCTGATAGTGAATTCCCCTCTTGACAAGCCGGCACAACCTGACCTGGACATTTTCTCATCCCCCTGTCCGAGGTATGGAGGAGAAGAGTCAGATGGAAGCCTTGGCTCAACGCCAGGGAGCCGAGGGTCTACGGAAGCGACTGATGGACGGATGGGTCTCTGTTGGGGATGGGATGGTGCTGAAAGAGGTCAAAAACGATGATTTTCCCGGACATTTTGGGAGTAGAAACCTACAATTTTGCCACATTTGGGGGAATAAACCATGATAAACCTATCATTTACCTATAATTTTATATAATTTTGCCATATTTGGGGGAAAAAACTATCATTTCACCATATTTTTGGGGATGAACATCCAGAAATTCAAACTATTTTGGTGTGAACCAAAGGGGATTCCCATAGGATTTGGCTCATAGTCACATCTTTGGGCAAGGATCGAAAGACCCCCATCCCCCCGTTCATATTAGTTGCATCCCCATTCTATGATCTCAATCATGATATATCCATATACAGCATACATGATTTCATCCCCTACTAAACACCATGTCTTCTGGGGATGTTTAATATGCATGGGGAAAAGGATTGGAAACTAAAGATTCAAATCCGATCGGAGTATTTTAAGGCTGGACTCAGCCTTGAACACCTAGCTCCACACTCAACTCATGAAGATTCTGAGCACCTTCTGGTAATCCAACCTGCGAAATGTATGGAAACGTTCCATTTATATACTTCGATCTTGATTTTATGATCTTTTGTGGATTTTTATTGTCAAATCTCCCCAGCACATGCCGATTTTAGGTGGCTGAATCCATTCGTTAGTTCGGAGGGAGCGGTGAAGGGAGCTGGAGGTATCGATATAAGAGGAGGGTCATTTATTTTTGGATTTTTTTTTGGGACAGGTTTTGGATTTTTTTTTGGATCTCCTACCTCTCCGCTTTTAGCTTTTCCTGCTTCTCTGCT
>BGPT01001375.1:89328-114430 GCA_003297045.1 Symbiodinium sp. clade C Y103
CTGTTGCAAATACAAGGCAAACGGGGCCAGAGCATAAACCCAAAAAAAATTCCAAAACCTGTCCCAAAAAAAATTCCAAAAACTATTCCACACCCTTTCCGAGCTGGGGAGCTGGGTGGAACAACGAATTGAGTTTCCCAACCATACGTTGGTTTATAAACCCCATTAACATCCATTGACGATATATAGTTGTAAGTATCAAAAATTAGACTTATTGAAGTAAACCAACTTGGCTATCTTGGGGGCCCCACGTGACAGGATTGATTTGTTTCACATTTTTTCCGAACAGATCCAGCTCTTTGTTTTGAGGACTTTTCAGTCGCACTGAGGCACAACAGAACTCTCAGAGGCTGACGGGTCTCACTCGGCCCCAGTCAGTTGGCCAGGTCGATCTAATCCCATGGATCCCACGGGTTTCAGGGGTGCAACATGGAGAAAAAATATATATACCCTCCGGTAAAGTAACATAACTATGGAAAATCACAAGTTTTGATGGGAAGATCCACTATAAATGGCCATTTTCAATAGCTATGTTTGTTTACCAGAGGCTAGTTGAAACATATTGAAACGAGAAGGGGAGGATTTGGAGGTTCAACCTTTCCTCAAGCTCAGCCATGCTGGCGTTCCAGCTGCTTGTTTCAGCAGGCTGTGGCTGTGGTTCCAGTCAGAATCCCCCATGGATTTTCACCTGTCGAAGCTGGACAACACCATTCGTGATGGAAAGACGGCTCTTGGATTGGTTCCTACGCTATACCGTCTCTTAATTGAACTTGGCTAGCTTGCCAGGTTTGATGAGCGGAATATATTTTTTTAAAGTTTTAAATGCTACGATGGATCCAAGGACAAAAAAATCGTCCAGCTCCATCCAAAGTCCATGAAGAATAGCGTCATTATCAGTGCAAAATATTTTTTCGTCATTATCATAACGTATTACCATTTATGACCATAATGATGATTATTACACATGATTGACGAAATCTTAGTAGTCACTAGTTGCGGATTTCCAATATTCAAGGCTTCAAGAAAAACAACGTATTTTCAAACCATACTTGGGATGGTTGGTTGAGATGATGAGCATATTCTTGGGATGGATCAATTCCGCCAACCAGAACAATTATCACCCTAAACTCCATGTATAATCTGTTCTTCGGGGATTTCCCAGCTAGCCATGTTTGATGACACCAGAGGGTAAGTAGTACTATTCAACAATTATGAAGTGCTACTATGTTTTCTTTTTTTCATACCTTCTGGTCATTTAACGTAGCTATGGAACATCACCATTTCTAAGTTCGGTAAATCATCATGTTGATCATCTCTTCTATGGGCCATCCATAGCTAGGTTAAAGAACCAGAGGGTACATCCATCTACTCTACCCTATATCTACCATATTTACTACTAGTACGACCATGCTTGATATATCACTAATTGCTACTTTCTTATTTTGGGATATCCTTTCGATGTGCGCCACATTTTTCAAGGCGAAAGCCTCAATCGCGGAGCTGACGTCGCAACTGGCCAAGTTCAAGGAGGCGTGGGACTCCATGGCGGGGTCCCAGGCCTGGCAATCTTATGGAAATCCACGATTTTTATTGAGGTTTTAACGAGAAATCCCATGGAAAATCCATGGTGGAGGTGCCTTTTAACATGCTCTGTAACCGTTTCAACAACCAGAATTGCGGGTGAACAATCAAAAGTGGCGAGATTTGGTTGGTCAATGGATTGGTTTGTGGGAAACCTACAGGAAACCGTGCTTTTATCATTAGAAACAACTATGCAGAATAAAACGCATGACAGATGAAGCTTGAAAATAGTGGGTATTGGCTTGGATTGGGTAGTTAGGGTCAACACTATTGACATGCAAACTTGGAGGTACCTCAGGCCGCAGGCGACTTCCCAGGCAAACACCTTTTGGTCGGTAAATGTCGGTGAACCCCGGGATCCTTTGCCACAAGTTTCCTCCAAGTTTGGTTTTTGTGTGCAATTTCTTGGGATAAAACTCAGAAAATTCTCAGCAAATGTCCTTTATTCGAAAACTGTGTTCCCACCATAAAATTCCCCTCATTTTTCCCCGCAGAATCCCCAGACATTTTCCGAACACTTTTCCCGAAAGGACTGAGTCCACCCAGTGGATATTTCCGAACATTTTCCGAACATGTTTCATCATGTTTCTTCACTTTTTCCCACATGTTTCCCACGATTTTGCCCTAAGAAAAGTCCCATCCTGGGCTTAGGAGCTGAGCAGTAGCCAACAGCAGCTGAAAGAGGCTGAAGAAATGCGACTGGTGGCCGAAGCCCTCGCCAAGGAGGCCCATGGTGATCTCAGGCTGTGTCTGAAAATTGGGTATACCTCTCATTGATCGCCATTCAATCGGGAAAATGAATGAACATGACCCAGTGGATGGAATGGGGTAGCCGATTTTCAGACAAACCCATATGTGTGTTGGTGAATATGTTCCTTTTTTCTCTCTCCTCTTTCTTAACACACACACACACATACATATATAATTATATATATATATATATACACGTAATCATAGATTTGTTTGCATTATATATTTACTTATGTGATGTACATAGGGGTAGGAACTGCGAAAATGATAGAACAACAATGTAAATGTAAACAGTGGGATGTACAAGACTAAATTTTGAATGATTTTTACCACTATATTTGTGGAATACCACATTTGAATTTTCTGCATGTCTTGGGGTTGCTATAGCAGAAAATATGGGGGTATACTAAGTCATGGGGAATGCCAAGTGATGACCCAAGTGATTGGCAGCTTTCAATGAGCAAATCAATGGAGGTAAAGGTGGACTGGAAACCATATACACCTGCAAGGGGTGGGGATAGAACCAAGATGCGGAGTACAGTATATCACCTCTAATCTAAAATGGGTCATTCGTGCTGGGACATTCGTTGACCCATGGATATTTATTTATGGGGGAGGTTCCAAGCAGGTTTGATTGAGGGTTTGCCATGGGACGCTTACGGCATATCAGCCGAGATAAATGGTGAAATTCGCCATCAAGAAGAGACAATTTCAGCATCGAACTGCGATAAATGAGATTGGAATATCAGCTTCCCCATTTGATACATGCCAATTTGTTGGTTATAAGCTGTCTCAGAATTGTTTCCAGAGAAAAGAGGTGGGATCCCTAATATACACTTCATTCTGTAGTACTGCAAGTTATACTGTAATAGAACTAGAATCTATCAACCTCCGATTTGACAAGGAACCGTTCACAGAGACAACCAAAGATTCGTTGACAGTAATAGTTTCTCATAGTCGGGAGTGGTTCAATGCCACATTACCATTTTTGGCTGATAAACATCTAATTGCCAGCTTTTCTGATGTTCACTTGCAGAAGGGTTTTGACGCATACTGTACCCTGTACCCATCTTCGCCGTGAACGGTGGGGAAAATGAGGTGTCCAGCTGAAATTACCCTCTGGTAAACTAACATAACTATGGAAAATCACAATTTTTAATGGGAAAATCCACTATAAATGGCAATTTTCAATAGCTATGTTAGTTTACCACAGGGTACTGGCATTCTTGGTTCCCTAAACCAACCGGTTCTAGCAATCGGGTGCCCCAAATTTGATCGTGTTAATCGCCATTTTCTCATTAGAAACGCATTTTTGGTGTCAACCGTGTTCAAACAGACCCTTGATATATAACTTTATATAACCACATGTTCAAGTGTAGAAAAAGGATGAAAAAGGACATTTCAAGTGTGGAAACTTGACCATGTCAATGTGGAATATGGATATCTACATGTGGGCAATGGGATCTTTCAAGTGTGGGATTTCGAGGCCTGTTTAAATATAGGCCTCGACATCCCACTGGTATCGTAACTTTATCCATGCAGCCATGCAATTCATTGGCTGTCCCCCCTATTTTTGGCTGGTAAATTATTTTTCTCAATTCTCCTAGATATCCCAATTACCAATTCATTTCCCTATGAAAATGCCTTTGGAAAGCCAAAGAAATCACATCTGAACATGCGCAAGCAGCATTTTCCGACGGATTGAGGCCAAGTCGAAGGCGCCACAGGCGCAGCAAATCGGGGAGGGTGAGGATTTTTCCATTAGTCGAAGATATGGAAGAATCAGGTGTAGTTTTGGAATTGGGATATGAAATAATGGACTAACAGTGACTAACAATAGTGGGGATACGGAAGAGTAATGGGGAATATTGGGGACATGGAATGATGGTGGCTATAAAACTGGATGAATTTGATGCCAGACGCACATGCACGCAGATATGCGCATAGATATGAATGTACATATGAATGTATACACTCATGCATGCATGCATAAGTATATATATATATATATACAGTATATATTATATATGTATATGTAAGTAGTCATGGTGAAGTAGATGGAATTTTACTTTTTTCCCCAAAAAATATTCCCAACAACAAGTCTGATTTTTTTCTTGCACTTTTCATATTCAATTTACTCCGGGATGACTACACGCACATATGATGTGTGTATATAAATGCACACAGACATACACGATTACATATCAACCCGCCAAAAAAGATAGAACAGCTGTACCAGGTTCATCCATTAATCAAACATTCATCATCCATTTATTACTGCATTGTTTATATATATATATATATATGTATATATATGTTTACATGTATGCACACTATATTTACTGGATTGGTTTAAGGGAAAATTTACCGGAAACCTTTATATTTGATGCCGAAAACCATGGTTTCCGCTTAAGATTTTCCCTTTAACCAGTGATATATACCCACTATATGGACTTAAATCCACTATAAATGGAGGTTTATAGCTGGGAAAATTTCTAGAAATGGTGGATTTTCCAGCACGCCATGTTTGATTACCGGAGGGTAGTTGGTGGAATTACAGACACATTACCCTCTGGTAAACTAACATAACTATGGAAAATCACCAATTTTATAGGCAAATCCTCTATAAATGGTCCATTTTCAATAGCTATGTTAGATTACCCGAGGGTAATTCATCCACCAGTTGGTCCGAAGTCCTCCACAGGTGGTGGAAGTCAAGGAGGACAAGTCCGAAGCTTTGGCCGAAGAGCTGGTGCCGACTTTCGACCCACCGGTTGGGATGGGCGGCTCGGGATGGGCCCTTGAAATGCACCATGTTTTGGCCATGGCTCATGGTGATATTCATGGTGATTTCATGGAACTGTCATGGTGAGATATGATGAGTATAATGTTGATTTCACGGGATTTAATATATTTAAGGGACGATAATGGGATGTAATAAGATTTTGAGATACTAACTGATACTACCATGGAATATTCTTGGGGAGGTAAAGGTCGAGTTTTACTTGGATTTTCTGAGTCGATGATTTGGTTTTCCACATGGAACTTCACGACTTGGGGAATCCACACGGAATAAATTTTTGTTGGGGTTCCAGAAGCAAATCCAAGTTTTGGTTGGTTGCGATTAAGGAATGCCCATGTTTGTTCTATGGGATATCGTTGATTGATTTTTCTGGAAATCCTATTTTTTTGCGAATCTTGTTGGATAATATGTTCCATGTTTCTTGGAATGTTATCGGGTAATGCAAGTACATATGTTTATCCAACTTTTCCTGGATTATAGTTGGTCAATATCCCATCTGGGCGTTTCAGAAAATTTGGGTGCCCCAAAACCAATGGATTTCCCGTGAAAAATAACCCAGTCTTCATGACCTAGGGGTGCCTAATTTTCAGACATCCCAATTTGGTTTTACATCATTTGTGGGTATTCCCTGCCATTTTGTTAGTGGAGATGCAATTGCAACCACTTGGCTTCCTCACCGGATTGATGGTGTTAAAGATCGCGACCGTTAGTTTTCATCCGGATGACTAGGATGATCATGCTGAATTGGCGACCATCTCTTGCGGATGGCGTGACACCGCGAATCGAACCAGTTCTCAACTGAAGCCAGTCTTGACTTGGTGCCTCTCAACTGGATCAATCTTGGATTTGCGGGTAGTTCCAGATGGAAGCAAAAACGATTGGATTGGAAGAAACCTGTGCTAACGAGGCAACCATGTCATTTCTTTGCTCGGCTGTTAGGTTTGCCATGCTGTTTTTTTTAAATGGCACTCCAGGTCAGCGGAGCTTGAGGATGCTTTCGGATGGGGCTGCCGTAAACCTCTGATTTGTGATGGTTGAAATCCCATCTATTTCTAGGCATTTCTGGGCAATTTGTGGATGGTTTGAGTGATGGTTGGTTATTGGGTTGGCCACATTGTGATACATTGTGACCACCAACGGTTGCACCATTTTACACCGTTGTTTGGTCAGTTCTCCAACTTCAATGAATTTGGAGAGTGACAGGGTGTTTGGGCACATATGGCACGCTTGTCGGATTGGTTCAAGTTCAAGATGCAACAGGTTCCATTCAGACACAAAAAGTGACATGGCACAAAAAAACACTGTTCCAACATGTTCCAACAGACAGACATGACCATCACCGTTCCACAGCACAAAAAGCCAAGTCCATCCAAGTCCCATTTGGACCAGCCACGATTTGGGGGTTTCCTAAAATAGGGGTACCCAAAAATGGATGGTTTATAAGGGAAAATCCCAAACAAAAATGGATGATTTGGGGGTACCCCCATGACTTAGGAAACCTCCATTTGGGTTTTGTTTTAAGAAAACCATCGCATTGCCGCCATGGACCCTCGCTCTGATGAGGTCCGTGTTATTGGCTTTCTGTGTGGTGGATGGCGGCGTCCCCAAAGTGTATGTGGATTTTCTGAGCGGAGACGGTTGTGAAGCTTATGTACCTTTTGAACCTTACAATCGATTTAGAATCGACATGTGTATATATATATAATCAATATGTGTCAGATTGGGGATCTCTCGCAATTTGTTCGAGATTGATGCCCTGGTTCTTCATGTCATGATGAAATGGCGGGAATTTTAGGTCTTGAAGGCCACGATTTATCAACAGCATCCCCTTTGAAGATCGTCCCAAAAGCCACAGGAGATTCTAATGTGGGAAGCCCAATAGGAAGCCATCCCCAAAATCACCATGAATTCATTGGATTGGTTGATGGGAAAATTTACAGGAAACCTCTATATTTGATGGGAAAATCCATGGTTTCCTTTAAATCTTCCCTTAAACCAATCCAATGATGAATGGGTGCTACAACATCCCCAAGCAGTAGTTGTTTATGCTAGCGGGGTGAAAATTGCGCCTGTAGTCGGGTACATTCTATGAACATGGGGTGGGGTGGGGTGGGGCCAATAACGTTCCCGTTGCTGTGCACACATACGTACATTCTTGTGTCTCTGCGCACATAGGGAATGCTACGTTGTGAGATTTACTCTTGCACTTTCTTATATCCTGTGGCAACTTACCAAGCATGCGATCAACAAAGTTGGAAGACGCACCTTAGTGGCCTCCTTAACCCGAAACTCCTTGAAAGGGTGCTGGTCTTCCAATGGCGTTGGCAAAAAAGTGATAAGAATTGATGTCAATCACTGGCCATGCTTTTGAGCAATCGACTGAAGAAACGAGAGAAGAAAAACGTTGCGCTTTGAAGACGTTTTGCCCTTTAAAAACAAATGGAATGTTGCAATGGGTATCCAAAATCCCCGGAAATTTTAGAGCACGAAATGACTACTGCGTCTTGGCGCCAAGCACATTTGATTTCAAAAAATGAACAACCGCTAGCGCGGCGCGGTTGTCACCCCACATTAGCGTGGAGTCTTCCAATGCGATCTTTGAAATTCCAGCACATGAGACCTCAACAACCTTCGAACTTCTTCCTGGCCGCTTTCTGTCTGCGCCGATGACATCACTATCAGCGTCCCAAAGGGGAACCAACCGCAAGATATTTTGTTACAAGCTCCTGAAAACAATGATATATTCAGTTGTACAATGTAATTAATTAATACAGGTGGTAACATATGGTAACGTACAACAATATGCAACTCCAATTTCTCAGGGTTTATCCTGTCCTATCCTAACAACAATGTCATAACCGGAGAGTGTTTTTGAGTTGACTAGCTATGGTATTGTATTGAGGGGTTTCAATTCGATGCAGCATCCGATGTCCTTTCCCCACTTGTTGGTGGACGAAAAATCAGAGGGTACCACCTACTTTTCCACTAGATCTTTAAATTGATGCAAATGGTCAACCAAATCGCACGCTTATTTCTTGCAAGAGAAAACCACTGCATAGTACAAACCAATCCTTTACCCCAAGAAGAACAATCCCTGAGAATGCCTGTTTTAGTGTTCGATCTCCTGTAGGCAGGGTTCTTGGCAGCGGGGTCGGATTCATGGGCCCAAGAACTTGAACGCCCAACAGATCACAAATGTTAGGGGCCCAATTCGCGTTTGTCTGAAAATTAGGTATATACCCCCATTTTGATGCTTTAGACCATCATTTTCCCTCTTTAAAGGGTCATCGAATGGGATAGCAAACAATTTCTCAGACACAACCAGAATAATCTTGTTGGTTAGATATCCCTTAAAACATGGAATCACATATTTATGTATATATATATACATGCATGTACATATATATATATATATATATGTATGGTATATATATATATATACACGTGTATATACATATATACATGCATGTCTATATTCATATACATGCATGAACATATATATATATATGCTATATATATATATATGCTATATATATATATGCTATATATATATATATAGTTTTTTTTTAAATATACATGTATATATATATACATTTATATGCATGTGTCCCTCCATGTCACTACCTACCGATGGGCCAACTGACGTGGAGGATCGTCCAGGACCGGATGGGTCATGGTGGGCCAACCCGGCGCTCTGACGTCATCGTCGTCGTACCATTCCAACTGAAGTTTTTTCCTGTTAGAAGTACTACTCCAATTAGTGGTACTATTCCATGCTGTATCAGGACTATTCTTGTTAGTTGTTGGTTATCATTCTTTGTATATAATATTTTATGTTGTTGTCATTCCCATTCCCATTGATTGGTCATTTTATTGGCTGCTGCAGAAGGAGGGGGAGGGGAGGAGGAGTAGGAGTAGGAGTAGGAGTAGAAGTAGGATGAGGAGTAGTAGTAGTAGTATTTCCATATCTGAATCTACCTTCATGTACCGGAGGTAAGATTGAAAGAGTGACCGACGAGCTGTTTGTGGGCCGATTTGCAATTTTGAGTCCTCTTGTGCCATACACCTCACCTGAAACGCTCCAAGAGTCACATCATCTTCCAGGTTCATGGTTGGCCTTTTTGATTGGTTCCCCTTTTTGCTCGGTGATTAAGATGTATTTTTTTTTCGTATTTTCTTTGCTAGTGGTCATCTATCTGTATCCAATAGAAAATAAAAAGAACTGGAGATCTCCTAATGTTCCATGGGAAAACGACTCGTACTGTGGTGAATTTCTCACTTTTTCGATCAGGTGTCATGAGGGTATAGACCTAGAGGAAACCAACAAGATTCTCAAGATTGCCATTCAGTTCTGGACAGAACACATGAGATTCCACCGGGCATTTTGGTGATTGTTGGGATCCAAGTTCCTCTTAGATGAGAACTCCCAGTGAGGAATCATAAGTGGTTTAGAAAAATCATGAAAAACACCATTTTTTTGGTGAACCCCCTGGGACAAAACCCGATACCTGGGGTACGTGCCGAAACGTTGGCGTTCAGGACCGGACCGTGTTGCTTGGTGTTTTCAAGGGACCCTCTGTTGATGGTTCTGAATGGGGATTTAGCCATATGGGGGTTTCTATAGTCATTGGGGATGCCCAACATGGATGGTTTATAATGGAACAAAAATCATTGAAACGGATGATTAAAATGGGTACCTCCATTTTAGGAAACCTTCATATTTTCAACAATGATCAATGAGAAACTTAACTAGCAACAGATGGGGATTGTGTCTAATTGACAACTGACGGTTGGTTGATGATTAGTTCGAGGAAAAACCCTACCTTTTATACACTTGGGATGATCAGAATCCATGAGCTGGGAACCCTATTCTTAACGAGCCAGTATGAAGGGACCGCATTTCGGGCCTTGCATACCGCTCAATTGTGATGGTTTCGACCAACAAAACTTGACTTTTTCTCAAACCTGGAACCATGGAAGATACCGATTTCAAGCCACTAACATGGGATTGCCAGATATGTAATGGGCAGTTTGAAAGATATTCTACTAAAGATGACCCAGCTCTGTGCTTCCCAGGGTCCTCATCTTTGACCCATAGCCGTTTCATTTCTGTGCTTTTTAGCATCCCTCCGGAAAAAAGGCCTGTTACAGCAAACCCTGGGGAAGAGTAGCCGTGGTGCTCCCTGGTCTACTGTTTAAAAAACTATGGTTAGAGGGGTCAAACCCAAACTAACTCCATCTGACCCAGCAAGCAGATCCCAGAAGATCATGGAAAAACACCCAGCCCTCCCGTGGTCGTGTGAAGCTCCACCGTGCAGTCGACGAATTTTGGGCTCAGATGTGGTGAATCCTCTGGTGGGGTGGTGGTTCCAGCCACATCATTTTTTGATTGTTGGGATCCCCAGGATACGAAAAACACAGAAAGGCAATGCCCCACTAAACTTGATGGATATGTTGATATGTTTCTGTCCTTTCGGGGGAGCACTTCAGACCTCTGGATCTCAAAGTTTTTTTTCCAACCAAACTATTTCGAGTTTTTTCTCCCTCTATGTAATGTGTATATGTATGTATATATATATAGCCATGGCTATTTAATTTATTTGAAATCTCTGGTGGCTGTGAACCATCACCCGGAGCCCGGGCCCCAAATCGCTGGCCCTTTCCGCGCTGGTGAAGCCAATGTGGAAGGTGCACGCGCCGCTGGCGCTGGCAGATACGGAGGATGGAAGGGAAGTGGACGCGTTACCGTTAAATGAATGCGCGCAGGAGTGGCAATGGCAATGGGGTTTGGTGGAAGATGAAAATTGGTATTTTGGCATAGCAACATTCAACACCAAAGGGATAAATGGTGACTTCAAGCATCATCAAGAATGTGGATATAGCTTCGTCAAGAAATACCAGGTGAACCTTGCTGGCTGGTGAGTTCTCCTGCCATTTGATTACATGGGAAAACTTAACAACCAGCCTAAAGTTAACTTGATTTTGGGAGAGGCAGCGTGTTTGGGATTGGCTGTTGGGCAGTCTAGAGATTGAAGATCGTCCGGGCATGCTTGCTCTTTTTTAGGAGCAAACTTGGGTAATTCATACTATCCCACCATTTGTTTTTCTGTGCGGGGCATCTAAGGTCAGAACAAATCAGAAATATGGCTTTGTCTGAATGTGGGGGATGCTCCTAAATGGCCATGAAATAGAAACATGAGGATCAGATCTTCAAATTGGGGGTCCTTACTTTCAAACAATTTCAATTCTCATTGGATTCGTTAATGGGAACATTTCCAGGAAAACCCTATATTTCATAGGAAATCCATGGTTTCCTGTAAATTTTCCCTTTAACCAATCCATTGAAATTCAAGTTGCTTGTGTCATCATTTTGGCTGCTTCATTTGCCTCACGGGAGATGTTGGGAGTCGAATCGCTTTCTGCGAACTTCAGATCACAATTGACAACAACTGCCCTACCCTCTGGTGAACTAACATAGCTATTGAAAATGGCCATAGAAATAGTTGATTTTCCCCTTAAAAATTGTGATTTTCCATAGCTATGTTAGTTTACTGGAGGGTAGTCACGGCAGTATCCATGTTTGAGGAAAGCTTGGAACACTTTGATGAATACCCACACTTAAAAAGAACAGGAGATTGGACAGAGTAGCCAAACTTTCGGTAGGGAAAATTCCAAAATCCCCAAAATCATTGGCTGAAGAGAAGAATTACAGTATTTATGGGTAGTTTGTCATGGTTTACCCCTGGATTTGATGGGAAAATTGTTTGGGTTCCGTGCAGTTGCAGTGAGCCGTTCATAGGGGATTGAAATTGAATGCATATCCACAATAAGTTGGGATAATAACTATATCCCAACTTATGGGAATCAACATCCCATAGTTGCACACATACACATATAAGTAATTCGAACACTTTGGTATACCCTCTGGTAAACTAACATAACTATGGAAAATCACCATTTTTCATGGGAAAATCCACTATAAATTGCAATTTTCAAAAGCAAACTGTTAGTTTACCAGAGGGTATCTCTATGATTTCCCCATAGATCACAAAAAATCCCATTATCATACCTACATTTCCTCATGAAGACGTCACCCCAAACTGCACCCGCAAGTTGCTAAAATTGTTGGTGATACCCATTATATATCCATAGACCATAACCATCAATATAACCATTTATACAACCATCAATATGGAGGTTTCCTACAATGTGGGTGCCCCCAAATCATCCATTCTAATGGGAATTTCCATTATAAAACATACATTTTTTGGTACCCCCATTAATGGAAACACCTATATAGCCACCAATATAGCCATTAATAACCAGTAGCCACATGGTTTGAACTATTCCTAGGGTACTTCCATCAATTACCCTCTGGTTATTTAACACAGCCATGGAATAGCTGGCCGGCCAATTTTGGATGACCTTCGCTAGAAACTTCCATTTATGGGGTATTTTCTGTGGCTATCTTAAATAGTCAGAGGGTAGCCCCAAAAGTGGTTATTAATAGTTATTATTCCTAGGGTACTTCCATCAAGTAGCCCAATTCTTTTTGGTTATTAACATTGATTCACCATACAAAAAGCCATAAAACCATGGATTTGAAGTATTCCTAGGGTACTTCCACCAATTACCCTCTTGGTTATTTAACATAGCCATGAAAAATGGCCAATTTTGGATGACCTTCCCGCTATTCCCAGCTAGAAACTTCCAAATACATGGTTATTAAAACCATAAAACCATCTAGGTAAATTATAACGACCTCACTGTGACCTCACTGGAATATATGGCTAGTAAGGGATATTATCCCCAAATGGTCTTATTTCAGGTTAGTGAATTATTATAATTTACCCAGATGGGTTGAAGTATTCCTGAGGAGGACTGGATTGGCAAAGCCACGGAGCCCGAAGAGCTGCCCGAGGCTCCAGCCTCCTGCAGGCGCTGGACGAAGGGACGTGACGAAACCCACTCCGGGTCAACT
This sequence comes from Symbiodinium sp. clade C Y103, assembly GCA_003297045.1. NCBI lineage: Eukaryota > Dinophyceae > Suessiales > Symbiodiniaceae > Cladocopium > Cladocopium sp. clade C. The sequence goes on from BGPT01001375.1 coordinate 102,444, forward strand.
GATCTTGATGTTTCTGGTCGTGGGTAAAACAATAATAAACCATCCCCAATTTCACCATAAATAGGTGGTATAAACCCTTCCCAAATGGGTGGTTTATTATTGTTTTACCAACATTATATGATTCTTAGTTGATTATGTTGATTTATAGGTTTTTTTTGGTAAATTTTATTCATGGATGGTCAGATTTGGTTCAGATTGCGGATGATTTTGAATCATGTTATCATGGTTTAGGCAAGGTTTGGCATCATGGAAGGTGTTCATGATGGTTTTTGGTTTTCATTTGCCATCTCAAGAGAGTAAAAACAATGATACGACGTGGGCGTTGGTGCTTTCGTTTTCCTCAAATGGTTTGGAATCTATCACCAGTTTTGCAGGTACTGGTACTTCAAAAAAATGTTGTTGAAATGTGTAATATATATAATATACATATGTTATTACATGTATACCTGTTTTTGAATCTAATATTGTAGGTTCTCATGGGTGATTTATTCTTGGTGTATAAATTGTTTGCAACAGCATCTCAACAAATGTCCGATGTCCAATTTAGAGCAGAAACCCTGAGGTTGCTCTGATTTGGGGATATTCGAAGTTAGTGTATCTTCGGGCTTTGTATTTTGCTTGGAGGCAGCCCATGGGTCTGGACCATTCAGAATTGATGGGAAGATATCGGAAACATCCAATCTTTTTGGTGGTGGCATCTCCTGGAAAAGATCATCCTCAATTGAGCCATTAAAATTACCATCTGGTAATTTAACATAGCTATTGAAAATGGCCATTTATAGTGGATTTTCCCATAAAAAAATGGTGATTTTCCATAGCTATGTTAGTTTACCAGAGGGTACCACAGTTAATTGGTTATGACATGGGTGGCATGGACCTACATGATTTATTGGGGAGTATGACACAACCCAATTGACGGATACCTATCAACCAGGCCGCTGAAAAATTAGATTGGGACAGGGGTATCGTCACTGCTCGGCTCATACACGCATTTTTGACTATTTTTTGTGACAGGTTGAAACCAATCCAGTTTCCCATTTCTGGTGTCGTGGAGGTGAGTTGAGACTTGGCATCCCTTTTCATCATTGACTATATTCTTGACATGTCCATCAAATAATATACATAAATTGTATATACAGTATATACATTATATATATATATACATACACATACAGCCCATTTAAACCCATCATATCCCAAACTATATCCCCATCCATGGTTGGTACTGATCAGATTCGTCCCAACTGGGTCGTTGTTGGTTGAATCCCCATGGTCATATCCACCCAAGGTGGCACCTCCCAGTTTTTCCATGGTTTTTGGAAGCACTAATCTGGCGAAACTGGGACCCCATCTTGACATACCATTCCAAGTGACGCCATGGCCATTTCAGGTACCGATCTACTGGAGCTACTGTACCATGTAAAACCATAGAGATTGGGGGCATATCTCCTGAAAATTTGCCCTTAGATTGTGCCTTTAAGTAGATCTAGTAGCTAGCTCCCATAAATCGGTACCCGGTTCCCTGGCAATTTTTCCGCTTAAATCCATCACAGACTTGGATGATGGGGAAAATTCCAAGAACGCCCTATATTTGATGGTAAAAACCGATGGTTTCCTGAAGATTCTCCCACCAATCCACTAAAGATCCCAAGGTCAAGGGAAATCTTCTGGCCGTCCCTCAAAACAGAGCCGCCCACCGGCTTGTGGCGCTGCTGCAGCGTCTTCACACGGATGATGGGAATGCTGGCGGTGATCGCGGCAGTGATTGGGCGGAACGCGTCACAGGGATGACGTTGGAAACGAAGATCTAGAGTTAAACGATTGAAACATAAGGGATTTACAATGGATAATTAGATATTTAAGTCTACTTATAGCCCTCAAGATCTAAGGTTTATAAATGGATATATCTGTACCATCCTGTACTATTCTATAGTTGCATGATGTTCCATGGGGTAAACCAACTTATACTTAGATGGATTTTATCAGTAAAGTGTTGTTTTTTGCACCAATTTCTGTTTCTACATGGCACTTGGCATGATTTTCTAAAAAAATATGGTAGATAGTACCCTCTGGTAATTAAACGTAGCTATTGAAAATGGCCATAGAAATAGTGGATTTTCCCATTAAAAATGGTGATTTCCTATAGTTACGTTAGTTTACCAGAGGGTAAACCATAGCATGGTGATTCTCTTGGAGTATGAAACATTTCACTGTCCCCTGGGCCGGGGTGGCCAGGATGGGGTTATGGTTGGAGGATTTCTTGCAAGGGTCGCCTTCAGATGCTTGAGGGAGATCATCCGGAAGATCCAATCTATACTGTAAATAGAGGCTTAGAGATGGGAAAATCACCTAGACATGTCGATTTTTCCATTGCCATGTTTGATTACCGGAGGGTACTTTGGGTTAAAGTTGGTTGCATGACATAGAACATGTCAGAGCAACCCCTTCCCCGTTCAAAATAAATTTCCTCCCATCAACCATAGTGGATGTAGGGGATTCATATTGAGCACCCCCTCATAAATCATGATTTAGATTTAGTAGGGGATCGGAAAACATACTGTATTTCGGATCATGCAATGGGAGTGTTTCTATTTGCGTCAGCATCTCTGCTTGTGGCTGGGTGTACTTGGAGGATCATCCCACGGATATGCTTGTGGTTAATAGTCCTGGTTACTAAGTCCCCATTCAGTAGATGATCCAATTTATAAGTGGCCTAACCAACCCCACACACACTAACCATCTCATCAATTTAGATTCTTCTGAATCCCATTATATCCCCATGATATCCCAATATCATCCAATATCCCCATCATTTTCCAATGGGATGATCCTCCTCCTGCCTGAGGCTGCTTTCTTAGTGGTCCTACACTTCGACGCCTCCAACAGACACGCCTCGGTGGGCACGCGCATGACCTTCGCGTTCAACATGTGTTGGCCGCAGTCGAATTATCTGAACTATCGCTGCGACTGGCAAATCGCCCTGGGATTCTTGCGCCGGAGTTGGAGTTGGGTGTTGCTGGATTCTGGGGGTGGAAATCAGTGGGGGAAATTGGAACAAAAAAAGAAACGAAAACAACAGTGGGATCCAAATTTGGGGTGATTAACCAAGAATTTTCAAACCAATGCTGCGTAATTACTGTAAGCAAACCGAAGTGAATGGTGGGTGAATTGGTGGTTTCTTTGCTGCAAATGCTGCAGAGGACATAATTCCATACGTGCCTGAACGAATAACGGGGAAATCCGGAAATATTGGCGCCATGATTTCGCTGTTTGGCAAGGAATGCTAAGGATTGTTAAGGTATCTGAGGTTACGAGGTTGAACATGGAACAATGGGAGGTTGATACTACAAAGGAATATGGAATGGCATTTGTGTTGCGGGTGTCTTAGATTTGGACTCATGGGCAAATACCCATCAGAAAGGCTGACTACATCGGCTGTGAGAAGGCAGAACATATAGAACAGAGCAGTCTTCAAAACCCCTGTTTGTTGATTTAGATTTGGGGTTTTGCCTCCAAAATAGATTGGGGATTATCATATATTATCATACGTTATCATCATTCATGAACTGGGAAGCCCGTTCTTAAACAGCCAGCATTTCATGGAATAACATTGTGGGTTTTGAACGAGGGTTTAGAACATGTAGTATTTGGTGGTCTGACATAGCTATGGAAGGCCACCATTTTTAACAGCTAAATCATCGAACTAAAAGGGTCATGGTTTCCAGTTCGCAATCCGCAAGTCATTCCCTGAGGGTATATCCCTCAATGTGGTCGCAGTTTCATACAATTTTTGGTGGTTGACTCCCATTCTCTCCCATTTCATTTGAGCAAGATTCCCGGCATTTCCTCTATCAGAGAACGAGGTTGGCTCGGCGAGAATAATGGAGTGCACCTCATTAAGTAGCTGCTGAAACCATCGAATTTTGGCAACTGAAATCCTCAGTTTTGATTAGGAAAACAGGGGGCACAGGGACACAACGATCTAAAATCCACATCTTCGCAGATGAAATCAGATGAGATCGCACCATTTTTTCCAACCGCAGCGGCTCCGGTGGCTCCGACAGGATTTCAGTACCTCTACGAGCTGCAGTTCAAAGATATCATAGCTATCCCAACCAATGTCAGCAACGTTTCCATGACTGGGCGATGGGAAGGCGAAGCCGATGGCTCAGAAATCTGGGTGAAAATTTTGGTGAATGAATGGATTTCACCGTTTTGCCTTAAAAATGACCAATTTTGAGTGGAAACTTACCTTCCAACCCCATGCAGCATGTCAAAGTCCATTTTTGGGGGCTACGGCTTCGCTTGTGCCCGCGCTCGAGCTTCGCTTGTGCCCGCGTGGGTGCTTCAAGAAACCCTAAATGAAACCCTAAATGGTTGTTCATGTTCCTTAACCCCAATGTGGGCGCAAGTGAAGTCTGAGTGTGGGCGCAAGTGAGGCTGGTCCCATTTTTGGGAGGGTTCTACAGGGACTTTGGTTGGATCAACTCTCACTTTCTGGAATTTTCAACCCACAAATTCATGATGTTTTTGGTTGCTTCAACTAGTTCCTGCGGCCGCATCTTCTCAGCTCGGAGCAGGACCCTCCCATTTTGTGACAGCTTTTTGGCTTGTTTTTTACGTCGGAAATCCGACCAGCTGACCCGACTCATCTTCCAACTTGACTCGTCTTCCAAGGTGCTATGCTTTTTAGAAAATATTTTTGTATCATCTTCCCACGTGCAGGCCAGCTCACCAAGAAACCATCCATGAAGCCCCAGATCCCCTTACCAATGAGTCGTCAGCCTGTCAATCCATCGCAAGTTTCTAGGTTTTCCGACTTGGATCTTCACCCCGGTTATTATATACCTGGAGAATAAGATAAAGTAACCTACTTAACTGGGCTTAAGTCGTGGGTATATCACGGTATATCCCATTCTGACTGGGTCATTTTATAATTTCCAACTTACATGACTGGTCATGAGCCACCAACGCAGAAAAAAATCTGAACATGACAATGATACTCATTCAATGCCAGCAATAATGCCAACAAACACAATCCATACGCAACTTGCCAACAAAGAATCTTTTTAGATCTTTTCAAGGCATCCTCCCATGCATCGAAAGTGCTTGACCCTGGTTATCATGAGTCCCCACTACTTACCCTACAAAACACTAATGTGGTAAACCCAATAGTAAACCATCCCATGAACTACCCATTCGAGGGTCATAATAAACATCATCCCAGTCATTTGGGTATACATACTGCCAATGTCATAAACCGCAAATGAGGATGGTCTACCATAGTTCTCCCACAATTGTCTATCAATATCCATCTATTACCCTATCTAAATCCATATTCTCTTATGAATATTCTACTACAGTATATCATGCTATATCCCTCTATTCGGGATTGCTTACCTCATCAGCCAATTCTGGGATGATCCTCCAAGTAAACCCGCTTTCACTCGGGTATATGGTAGATATATTTGTGAGAAACCAACCAGGCGGCACCATCCTGCAATGACTTAAGGCTTAGGTTTTATTTGGACATAATGGTGATGTGAATGGGGGATGTCTTATGGGATACCCTCCATTCGGTTCGTGCCCTTTGAGTTCGGGGATTTCCCAGCCATGTTTGATTACTGGAGGGTTAAAATCCTTCAACAAATCATCCACAATCCCCACGAGATTAGGGTGTATGGTGACTATAGTTGTAGTTGATCAATCTTAATGTAGTTGGATGGGGTCAAGAAAACGCTGGGTAACCAACAAGCCGATCAGTTGTGACTGGGGGAAGCATCGAAGGCACAGCTTTGTTTTGGAGATAGAAAAAAGTTCCACAATCCCCCTTTCTTTGTTGGTTGGATCCCAATCACATTTTTTTGGTCGGTTAGATCCCAATTTTATCTTTTTTTTTTTAATTCTTCGATCCCAAGGTTCATTGATTTTCCCCTGCTTGTTCATGGTTGGATCATGTGGATCATGTTGGATCCCAATTTTTTCATCATCCCGTGATGGTGGACAGCAGGCGACTACCTGGTGGCCTTCGAACTCACTTCGCTGGAGGCTGCCATGGCCTTCGAAGAGATTCTCTCGGAGAAGTTGACGGAGGAAGAGTTGCTGGAACATCTGCGGGAGAACTTCCACTACCGGGGATTCCCCGGAAATTTCATCGCAGCTGGGTCGAATTTTGGTCGAAAAGTGGAAGGAAAAGCAGGGGGATTGATTCTTGAAGGGGCTATTGTTGTGTGTGTTTTTGACATCATGTGAAACATAGGTTTTCAAAATAATTAGATTATGCAAACATATATATCTACATAGATTTATTAAATATAATATAGTATAATAAGTTGTGAAGAATTTGATGCTTTTGATTTAATATTGCGGATGGAATAGTGGAGTTTCCCTGAGGTTTCACAGCACATTTTTGTCACATATTTTGTTTCTACGTTTGAAGTATTACTGTGTACTTTTTTGTTGTTGGTTATCCGCTGGATCACCAAGTGTTGTCATTATTATCATAAGTATAGAGTTTTTATTTTTTCATTACAGAGTGTGGCCTCACTAGTTATTATCATCCTGGATCATTGTCATCATTGCATGCCCTAAAAAGATGCCAGGAAGCACATTTTTTCTTAGTCATCATGGCCGTCCAATGGACAAAAAAGATCACATCAGATTCCCCGGAAATGCCAAGGTGGAATCTTCCCTGGGACTTGGAAGGGGATGGATTGATTTTTCACGTAGGTGTTCCATTCATTTCATGAATGATTTGCATCACAGTTTGTGATGATTTGATCATTTGATAATGAAATATCGTCAAATGAACGATATTAACGATTTCATTATTGTTATTAACAGTTTTGTTCGTGATATTTAAGGATAACCAGCTTAACTAATACTTAAACATGACGAACACTCACATGTGAATTCCACCCACTCCTGGGAGATGGATCTTGGTCTGATTTGATAAGGATGATCTGTTCAAAAATGTATGGCAGGTGAATGGATAGAGGGTGGATAATGGATGGATTCCTATGTTGATTGTTTGTTTGCTTATTCCCGGTGAGTTTTGCTGCGGCTTGGAAGGGCGGATGCCCTTTCGTAATTCAACATAGCTATCGAAGAATCATCATTTTGAAGAGGTATAAAACATAAATCACATACATACGTACGTACGTACGTAATACATACATCCATGCATGCATGCATGCATGCATACATACATACATACATACATACATACATACATACATACATACATACATACATACATACATACATATATGCATGCATACATACTTACATACATATCATATATGTATATATATATATATGCACATATTCAAAAAGGTTTCCATAGCAAACTGTTAAATTGCCAGAGGGCATGGACCTGGAAGTTGGTTTAAGTCGATGCAAGTTGCGGTCTCTGGGTTGCTCAATGTGAAATAATCATTTGCCACTTTGCTGGTCAAGTCCACCATGTTCCCTGAGCTGGTCCCCATGGCCGTCCATGGCCCCCATTCGGTCGTCCCAGGGCGGACTCCAGCTCCGCAGCAGTTGCGTCAGCGCGGACGTGGTGGATGCGAAGCTGGTTGACGCTGAGGTGGTGCAGAATCCTGCAGGGCGGGATCTGGCGATGAGTCTCACGGTCAAGGTGCCACGGTGCATGTATAGCTTGGAAGCACCGGCTTCGGAGGCAGTAGAGGCAGTGTAAATTTGGCAATTTTTTTGGGATGCGTTCATGATTTTCAGAGGATTTATGTGAATTTCAGATGATTTAAGAACTGGAGAAAGACTTCGTGAATTCAAAGTTGCTTCCACACAAAGAGACATTAATGGGGGACAAACAGCGGGGATTTAACGATCAGAATATGGATTAACAACTGGGTAAACTGAATAAACCTTAGGTTTCCCTATGGGTTTTCCTGATCTTTGGAGGGTGAATATTTTGAAGACGCAGATGATCGGACCAGTGATGCAGGTCGTTTACAATTGGTGATTCAAGGTGATTTTAGCAGTAAAGATGGGAGAGCGGAATAAATTGCAAGCTAGATTCGAATTCCAAGAAAGATGATGGATGGATCATGATTTAAGCAGCACGCTGAAGAATCGAGATTCAAGCAACAATCATAGAAATGATGGGCGATCTCAGATATACAGAAATAAATGACTTCCAACCCTGGAATGATTATCCATAGTGACTTCTTTTTCATGACGATGGGTTGGAACCAAGAAGTCCAGTGGAACCGATGGCGTCCTGCTTCCGCCGACTGCACAGCACGTCCCACCGCTGACGTTGCCTAGTTTGGAGCTGTGCTGCTCCTGTGTACAGCAGATGTGAAGGTTTCGGGGGCCAAAAACAGAGCCTTTTCCCCAAGTCGTCTTGTTGGTTGGGGGGAACTAACAGTCTCACTTTTCCAGACTTTATTGGATTCCTGGGGTGATTACCCAAGTCACATAGTCAAATAATATCAAATTCTTCATTGGATTTCAAGCCACAGATTCAGAAGCAGTTGTGAGTTGCAACTCTTGCCGTCCAGCGGACACCTCTGACACCATCCACAGGTTGGCAAGTAACCAGTGATCCCTCTTCGTGTTGAGTCTATCATTTCGTTGGCTAAAACTCATTGTCTTTACCTTTTGTTGGCCTCACCAGATTGACTTTCGCTACAGCTGGTAGCCCCTGGACATCCAGCAAAGTTGATAGGGCAGGTCGCTAATCACCAGGATCATCACCGTCTTGAATCGTACATTCTGGGGGAATTTCGCCGCTGTCTCGCGTGATTTCATTTTCCCACGTGGCTACCTCAAAGATGGCGACTGCTAGAAGGAAACACATTTTGGAGAAATGGGGTAGGTCAGGTGCAATCAGAGTTGATACATCCTTTTTCCCGGTCTTGCTGGTGAAACCGAGTGAAGCCCTTCAAAAACACTTCATCATTGTGTCAGGTACCTCCAATTCAGGAACTCTAGGTGTGACCTTTCGTAATCAAACCTAGACATGGAACATTCACCTTTGTAGTTTTTCCCCTATTGAACATGAGGGAAGTTCCACCAAAACTCCCAGACCAACCAAGGGTCAAAAGCCTGTGCCCCTTCTGTTCACATCAAAACAGCTGGTAGAGAGAGAGAGAGAGAGCTGGTAGTTGTAGATGTCAATCCCTCATGACATCCCACAACACAATCCCATTGGGATTGATTTTTAGGTTCCACCCAAAATGGCAAAATTCATCAAAACTCACCATTTTCTCGCCATTCTCAGAAGCCTTGGCTGACTTCTGAATGATCTTCCCACCTTCCCCGACCTTCCCCGACAGCTCGGCTTCGAGGCTGCCAGACTTTTGAGGAGTTTCGCCTTGTTGTCGCTGCTGGCTGCGGTCTGTCTCATTGGACGGCAGAGGCTGGGTCAAGGGATCACCAATGCTTGGTGAAGGGATCCACTACCCTCTGGTAAACGTTTACATAACTATGGAAAATCACCATTCTTCATGGGAATATCCACTATTTCTATGGCCATTTTCAATAGCAAACTGTTAGTTTACCAGAGGGTAGTCATTGACCTTTATCCTTGAATCCTCAAATTGAGGGAGTTAGCATCCCCCAAATTAGCATAGACCCTGCCAAAACCGGGGAATTGGAAGATGTTGGAAGATGAGTAATAAGTTTCCACTAAAAATTGATTATTTTTCAGGGTCAACAGTTAATTTATTGGAGGGTACTGTATACATATTTGGGACCATTTAGGGATTGTATAGCCATATTTGGGGATCATATGTGCCATGGTCAAGTTAATTGGATTGTATACCCAGTCCTTGGGAGACGGATGGGAAGAATCAATTCATTTTCATGGTGATTTGTAGAACAATTACCGTATGTTTGGATTCCCTGTTGCATGTCACAGCAATCCCATGTAACCTGACCATGGCACGTATGGATTATAGCTTTGATATTGGATGCACAGGGTGCGCACGCCACACAAACGCACAAAAAATGCAGGTTATCTATATGTATAACATGATGATATATGATATTATGTGAGGTTTGGCATGATGCATGATTGATGACTTTATCATTTCTGTCTTGCCAGTCTTCTCATGTCTTATTTAGTTTCTATTTCTCAATGTATATATATATACATACAGATGTATATGCGTATGTATTTACGTTAGTATATTTATATGTATGTATGTATATATATATGTGTGTATGCATATGTATGTATATATATATATCTATATGTATACACATATATGTAAACTAATCGATGGTTGGTTTTCTTCGCTAGTGTATTTGCATCTGGTGGTATGCTGTTTATTTGTTCAAGAATGTTTTAGTGGATTTGGGGTTGGGAATTGGGCGCAAATCACCCAAGTCATTGGGGTTGAAAAAACGCCAACTCCGAAGGCCGAGCTGGTACGAGGCTCCATACCGGCAGGCGAAGATGTGGGATGTGGTCGGTTGAGATGCAGGATCCATTCAATGGATTGGTTTTTCAGGATGTTTCAGGGACTTTTTTTTTTACAGGAAAGCCTCATGTTTCAGAGGAAATTCCCATGGTTTCCGGTTGAGATGTCCCCATCAATCCATTGATCCATGGGACCAACGTGACTGGGAAGTCAAGCAACCCCCACTTTTCGCAACCCAGTTTGTAAAATTTGGTGGGAAAATCAGACTCCTCATTGAGATTTGGTTTATGTTTTGACATGTTTTGACTCTCACTTAGACCCATGGTTCGATAGGCCTCACCAGAACCATGCCCCGCAATTGTTGACGAAGGAAACATCAGACCGAGCATGAGGTTAGGGGGCTTGGACATGTCTCAGAATTGGTTGAATTGAATATTTTCATTGAATTTTCTGTTTAAACAATCCCCTCGATATATCCTTATTTTCTGTAGATGTTCTGGAAAAGTATCCTCATGTTCTGTAGATGCTCCCTTAATCCAGAACATGTGGATGTGTCTAGAAATGGCGTTATACCCATGACTAGCCACAATACTGTACCCTCTGGTAATTTAACAGTTTGCTATTGGAAATGGCCATGGGAATAGGTGATTTCCCTATTAAAAATGCGGGTTTTTCAATAGTTATGTTATGTTATGTTAGTTTACCAGAGGGTATGGCCATTGAATAGGGAAAACTACCTCACCATGGGATTTGGCGCCATCCTGTGCTGCGCTAAGCTTGCCCTCGAGCCTAGGGATCGCAGCTCTGGGCCCCCCCGGAATGGCATAAAGATGCCGAGGGAAACGACGTCAAGGCCGGCCGGGAACTGCCATCCAAATGTCCAAAAACACCCCACAATTTTGGTGACAAATACATGCGTTTTTTTTTTAAAAAATAAAACACATACACATATATACATACACAAACCTATGCATATGTACAATGTCCTAGATGCAACTGGGTTAGAATATGCTTATTGCCCACGGATCTGATTTCTGGGACGCACATCCAAGTACCTGAGAAATGCATTTTTTTCCCCGCAATTTTCTAGCCATCTTAGGAGGCAGAATAAGGTTCTAAACCATGAAAACTGGAGGACAATCAACCAAGTGCAGTCTGATGGTTTCGAAGATCTTTAGTGAACTTTACCCTCTGGTAAACAGCCACATAACTATGGAAAATCACCATTCTTCATGGGAAAATCCACTATTTCTATGGTCATTTTCAATAGCAAACTGTTAGTTTACCAGAGGGTAATGGGTCCAAACGACAGTTGACTGGCGTACTTTCACATTTTGCCGCGAACGGAAAATGAAAATCAACCGAACCAGCTTATGCTTCATGGATGGTACGCTGGATGGCTTGGGTTGTCTCTTTTTGGGGGAGATGGGTAAACACCACATGTCCCACATAAAAGTTGAGATGTACAAGCCGCCAAAGGGTTTGTCTGGATGGTTCCCTACTAAATGGTCATCTTTTTGGATATAGGACCCAGTTCTATCTTCGATAGTTTGCTCACTTGTGTTCCTCTTCAACTTTGGGCGGGGGGGGTGCACC
>BGPT01001375.1:117480-153999 GCA_003297045.1 Symbiodinium sp. clade C Y103
GCACCCCCCCCTAGCTTGATTGAAGAGCAACGCCAAATGGAGAACTCTCGGTCTTGGGGGTCCCCAGCTTTGAGAAGTGCTTCTACTTATATATTCAGGTCCAGAAACTTCTAGAGGCCCTTACAATGTGTTGCTTTAGTCTAAATTCCCCAAAATGACTCCCGAGAATGAATCGATCCAGTACAAAACTAGCGCTTCATTTGGGGACAATTTAATGTTGGTGGAAAGGACTATGCATCATTTCTTGGTGGTTGTATTCCCGTGAATATGAACATTTCGATGGTTAACTCCACACTTTGATGGTCAACTCCTCATTTTTGATGCTTAAATCACCATGTTTGATGGACAATCCCCACGGACATTTGGGATTGCTACCGACAAGTCACCTTGATGAAGCCCCGGGTTTCAGGAGATGTCCAGCCTCGCAAGCATCTTTCAGACCATGTTCGTCTGTGCTGCCCTTGGGTCATCTTGCGTCAACCGGTAAAGCCATGCGTTTGGCCAAAAAGACCACAAAGAGATGGCGTTTGGGAGCACAGTTTGGGGACGAAAGGATTGGCTCAAGAGTCTTGCCCTCCCAATTTTCTTGGTCTGGTACGGTCGCCGTTGGTTAGCCATTTATGGCACCTGAAAGGTAGCCAGGTAGCCCTTTGAAAGAGGTTGCCTAGTTGGACCATAGTTGGCTGCCGCCTGGATCATGGCATCTGGACCAAGGTAAGAAGAAGGCTCATGGACTGATGAAATGGTGGTCAGGTGCAGGGTTTCAGCCAGCAGAGGGACGGGAGTTCGGATGGGTTCCTTGTTTGCTGTGAGGCACAAGTCTTTCCATCTTTGTTGTTGGCAGTACACATCTCACCTTCAGTTGGCTTGTGTGCATTCATCATATTCATCCTGTGAATTTAATTACCATTTGACTATTTAAGATAGCCATGGAATAGCTGGCTAATTTGTGATGATTTTCCCAGCTAGAAACCTCCATTTAGTTCGGGGATTTTCCATGGCTATGTTAGTCATAACCAGAGGGTATTAAATTGATTCTAAGGAGAATCCCATCCCGAAGCCGTTTCCCACTGATATCAGATACGGCATGGCTGAGGCGCTGGGATGCCGCAGCTTGTCGAAAACGAAAAGCACCAAGCCGTCTCTGGGGGCGAAGTTGAAGCTACAAAATACATGCAGTGTCTAGTATATTTAATGATCTTATATATACATCATACAATATATGTATATATAAATACACATACATACATATGATATATATATATATATTATATTCTTATATATGCATATGTCAATGTACATACATACATACATACATACATACATACATACATACACATACATATACATATACATATACATATCCATATCCATATACATATCCATATACATATCCATATACATATCCATATACATATCCATAATATACATATCCATATACATATCCATATACATATCCATATACATATCCATATACATATCCATATACATATCCATATACATATCCATATACATATCCATACATATCCATACATATCCATCCATACATATCCATACATATCCATACATACATATCCATACATAAATGGACAGATCCAAATTCCAAATGGCATGTTGTTTCTTGCCGGGACACCATCATTTTTGGGTTCGCAAAGTCCAAGAAACATCTTTTTGCGAAGATAAAGTTGGCTTCGCAGCAAAACGTCCACGATGAGCTTACAGCCCCTGGAAACTCTTGGTGGATGGGAGCACAGGTCATCTGCTGGCATCCTGTCCTTTTACTTTCTCTTTTTCAGCATATCTTTTCTCTACAATATGGGCCGCCCTAGATAGCAAAGTTGGTTTATAACTCCAAAAAGTATGGTTTAGGATGCTTATTTAGAACTATAGTCACTATTGGGTTTAGTCAACTTACAACTGCGGAGCCCCACGTTGTAGAAACATGACCATTTTACGGATGTTAAGTTACCACTAGACTATACATCACTTTTCCACCGGCCGAAGGTGGTGACCAAATTGGGGGTTTCCGCAAATGGGAGTGCCCCAATAGCTGGATGGTTTATAGTGGACAATCCCATCAAAATGGATGATTTAGGGGTACCTCCATTTCAGGAAGCCCCCAAATTGGGACTACATACCACCAATGATCACTAGTAGACCCCAGTCCAAATCCAGGCATGGCGTGATCTTCACTGATTGGCGCGAGGCTGGAGAAAGTGGGAAGGATGTGACCGTCAAACATGGCGTGGCCTACCCTTGAAGGTTTATAGCTGGGAGAATCATCAAACTATGAGGGATGTTCCAGCAGGCCATGGACCACCAGAGGGTATGTAGGTATAACATTAGTAGCCACATGTAGCCACTATAATAAGGTTGCGTTCCAAACACGGTGGAGACAATTCAGATGGCCAGTGGCTCAAAACCTACGGGACAATTGAGCCACGAATTTGGGCCTTCTTGGCATCCAAGTTATTTTGGGGATGATTGCGATGGATTTCGATAAGCTACTATTTCCATTGCTTATATGGGGGTGTCCATTAATGGGGGTACCCAAAATGGATGGTTTATAATGGAAAATCCTATTCAAATGGATGATTTCGGGGTACCCCTATTTCAGGAAACCCCCATATATATGTATATATATATATATAATCAAATTTTGTGTTGCTGAATATCAGCATTTTAGCGCCCCATGAATATCATCGTGAGCCGTGCTTCAAGGCCAAACCTTTGGTCGAGGGCTTGTTGGAAGTCGCTACTGAGTATGGGTGCGCGACGCAGCTGGGGGGTGTCATGAAAGGGGACCAAGCTCTAATCCATGCACTTCTTGTTGGCCTCAGGTACTCGTCAGCGAACCAACATATGGAAAACCTATGGTGTTTTTAGGATTTTTTAAGGAAATGATATGAACACATCGGATTTCCATGAATTTCCCATATCTAGGTTCATAAAATGGAGGGTAGATTGAACACTCCTGCGGTGAGTTTCAGTGTCCAAATATCTCTTCCAGGAGGTTTCAGAGTCCAAATATCTGGCTGAGCCTGAGCCAGGAAAATCATGATCACAAAAATCAAATTTGGGGATACACCACTTTCAGACAAACCTACCATCAATTAATCTGGATATAGGTTTTTTGCCACTTTGATACAGATACACCACTTCCAGATGTTCCCCATCATATCCCCATTGCATCTCCATCGACAGGAGGACCTTGGACGACATTCTTGGAAAATCGTCTCTTGGTGAAGCCCATCAGGGTCTTGCAATTGTGGGGCCGTTTCATCCATTGCGGTTCTGGAGGTTGAGCAACATTCTAGCAACATCCTAAAAATTCACCATAATTTTCATGGTTCAAGACACTTCAAGGCCCTCCGGTCGCAGATAATTCAGCTACTGCGAGGGTCTTTAGGGAAACGTTATTTTTGTGGCTCCACCCATCGCGGGGAAACGGTTGTTGCTGTCCGAGCAGGGCACTGCTGCACCAAGGATCCGCATTTGTGTCATTGCACAGTCGTCCAAGGCTGCAGGGGTCTCCAAATTTAAAACCTGAATCTGAATGGTTAATGTTTACATGTATAGAACTGCACGGATACCTGTATAGATACACATATTCTAAGAATACATATACATAAATACACCAACATATTTGTATACATATATATATATATATATATCTATATTTTTTATCATTTTCCCATCAAGATGGCTAGCTCGAGACAAAGCCATGTCTTCGGGACTGGGAACCTTGGAGCACACGGTACCTCCATCCACTGCAGAGATTTCAGTGACATACTGCGGCTCAATGATCTCCATTTGGGGGAATAACTATCCATTGACCGGCCTATTTAGGGTACCTAGGGTACCAGGGTTTAGTCTGGACCAGAATTCTTTGGAACTTGGCTGAATCAGAGCCACAGGAGTGATTCCATTTGGAGAGGATAAGCTAATGAGTCAGCCTTTTTGTGACGCAGATCTACCTGCGCGCTTTGGAATGGGGGAAGATCGTGATGAACAACCAGGCCGGATTGTGGAGGTTGACTTTTGAAGTTTCACCCATTCTGGCAAAGATCTTCGGAAATTTACCCCACGAAATGGTCATTACAACATCTTTTTTTACTGGGTAGATGAGGTCAATGCTTTGGATAAGGAGGGCATGAGGGACCCTTTCTGCCTTTGAAGGGTGGGAGATGATGGAGATGCATGAAGTGTGCAGCGAAACTTGACGTTGGGGATGATCTCGGATTCCCACTTCCAAAATGGCCATTCACCAGCTGCAGGTGAAGGTCGTTCCCCAATTTTCGATGGCCGAGCTCAAGGGGTGGCAATGGGGGCTGGGGACATGTACTTGGGGATTATGGAATTCGATGGAATTTGGTGAACATTTGGTGGTGGAGTGGATCAATATATGTCTTAGTTTCCATCCAGATGATCCCAAATGAAGAGCATATTTTGAGGGGAGTTGAAACCATCAAGTAGGTAATATGTTGATATTGGGCCAATACCTAAAGATGTTATGATACTGGTGCTGACAGTTCGGGATGTTCGGGGAGAACCGAAATGATTCCTCCAGTTTCACGTTTGATTTTACCAGCCATGTGAGAGTATGTTATACGAGATTCCTTGATCCTTCTGCCGCTTGTCCAGTGCTCAGTTCCGACAGGTACACCGAAGATTGTTTGAAGCAAGAGGTGGATCTCGGGTTGGAGTTTGGGGGTTCTTGTTTACCTCCAGATAGCCCTAAGATAGCTATGGAATGCCATGGTCCTTGAAGCTGGATGATTTACCCATAGATTTACCTATGAAAAAAACTTGTTCTATTTCCAGTTCGCTACTGGCTACGTTACTGGATCAGGGTAATTTTCGGATCCCTCATGGCTACAAGGGACCGCCCATTGGCACCGAGGTATACCCATTTGTCTAGTGGGTCAATCTGACTAGGTTGTGAGGAGGTCCACTGTACCATTTAAGTGTTTGTCAATGCGATTCAACTTGTCTATCTTCTCGCGGCCGAACCTTCTGTGGCCTCCCAGGCTCTCCGTGAAAATGGTGGCCTCACCTGGGTGTGGAAGCCTGGGTCTCCTCCGGTCTCCACCTGGTTGGATCATCTTCCGATCTTCCGTGCATCCTCTGAACCAATGGTGGATTCTTGGTTTCGTGCCAAGTGCTTGCGCGACTTTCAGATACCTGATAGCAATTTCTGTAAGACCAGCCCTTAAAAAAGAGCGGATTGTTCCTAAAAAACGAGGGCATTTTTGGTAGAATTCAGACTTCTACCAACCAAAATAGAATCAACGTGGAAGTAGTAATCTAAAGCTACCATTATTATATAGTATGTAATTGCACCAAGAAAACATAGAATCGGCAATCCCATCGTCCTAGTATTTGGACCCCACAATGAAGAGATCCCATACTAAACCAGGGAGTTACAGGGGGTAGTGAAAATATTAGGGGGAAGGGATTGGTACCGTTCCAGTGCTCAGAAGTACAACCCAAGATCTCCCATTTTGGCCCATGATTTTCCCGAAGCTTTCCTTTCCCGAAACTACCGATAGTTATCTTATATCAGCACCCCACAAAATCAAGTTGGTAGTAAATCCACTGAAATCCACAAAGTCAATAGTCAAGTCTCTAACAATGGATTGGTTAATGGGAAAATTTACAGGAAACCATGGATTTTCCCATCAAATATAGGGGTTTCCTGTAAATTTTCCCATTAACCAATCCAGTGAATATAGTACACTTAAGAAGACCATAATCCTATTCCATCTCAGCCAAGGCCTCGGACACGCTGTCCGAGACCTCTGCGAGCTCTGGAAACACCTCACCAAGGCCAGGAAAGTGGCAGGGCATTTCCACAGCTGATGTGCTGAATCTTTTTTTGAAGATGGAATCTTTTTTCTTACCTAAAAGCCAACTTTTTTGAACGGGAATGTGCTGGGATATATACAAAGAGATAACCAATCGGATATGTATATATATATAATATACAATATATATATATATGTATATGCATACATACATGTAACCAACCATATCCACAGAACATGAGTCAAGTCATTCCGGCGCTGATGGGCGTAAGAATTGATGAATGCGAAGCATACTAATCTGCTGGTAGAAGAGGGTGGCAGAGCTTTCTGTCCATTGGGAAAACATCTTTGACAAACAGGTTCGTCCAGAATTAATTAGGGGTGGCAATTTCAAATTGGATTTTTGCACCCCATTTTCAGACAAAGCGACAAACCAAAAGGGTGAACAAAGCCAAAAGGGTGAACTTCCCACCGGGTAGAGTTGAGTGTAAGTGGACCAGCAGGGCTCCTGAAGAGGCTTGGTTATTGCACACATTTGGTGTTGATACAAGCTTGGTGATGTTTCAATTGTTATTGATGGCCGATCTCAGAGACTGGAGCTGCTGGGGAAGTACACCAGTAAAATCTGGCACTCACAGCCATGCAGCTGAATTTTCTGCACCTCCAAAATACCATCTATGTGATTCTATGTGGCAATGGAACCCCGCTACAGATGGAGGTTTTGGGAAACTCCTCTGTAAATGCGCGAATTTCCCATTGCCACGTTTGATTAGCGGTGGGTAGATGGAATCCTACAATGGCCGACATCTGCTGGGCGGTTTCAGCAACTTTTCCCAAAATCATTGACCTGTAACCATCCATGTTCCATGTTGGGGCGCAGGGACCCCCAGCCCTGATCAATCCGCATTTGGTCAGGCTCCTTTGTTTGGGATCCCAGTGACAGCGGTCGTGGTCAACCTTAGTGGGGTGGGAGCCACTGAAACATTTCAAGTTCTGGAACTTCCCTTCAGCTTGACCATGTAAACTGCGCGAAAGATGAGGATTTGCCCCTGATTTGGACATGCGATGGTCCTGTCATCAGATGTCCCAGGTAATACAGAGGTGAAGCAGCCGTGGCTGAACTGGACGGATCTCATGATCGCGCTTCAGGCCTTGTGAAGCTGCCGGTGTGTTTGCTTTCATGTTGTTGTTGTTGTTGTTGTTGCCGTTGCTGTTGTTTGGTTTTGCCAGGGAGATCCCTTTGGATAATTCCGGGGCATTTGCCACTTGAAAAAGGAAGAGCATTTCAGCTTCACAAATCGAGTGAGGGGTCTCAGCAAGGGTTGAGAAATTCGAAATTCCCCAAGCAACAGGCATCATGTTGATTCGTTTGGCACCAGTCACAGTCCTTTTTTTCTTTTGAAATGACTTGGGAACACAGGAATACTTGAGAAAGAAGCGTCGACCCAATCATTATAGTGGACTCTGCAGACTTTGTCCCTTAGTCCCTTGGTCAAGCCTAGGGCGATGGCGAACTGCGGGTCCCCTGTTTTAAAAGATGCAGTGCCTTTCAGTGTCTTTATACTTCATCATTGTTATTGATATTATTGTTGTGATGATGGTGGTTACTATTTATCCGTGCCAGTATCATAATTGTGTATTTATCAATGCTTTCTGACAACTCGGATTCATTCATGGAGCTTTCTCAAGACACTGTCTTTTACATGTCTTGTATGTCTTGCTTGCTGGGCAAGTCTTCATGGTTTGGAGACCTTAGGCCTTCACACATCTTTCCTATTGAGATCTCACCTTTTCTTGAATCTTCACATCATGGAACCAAGGATGCGCTGGTGATCTGGGTGTTTTTTGTACATCAGGATCTCCTTTCTGACGTGGATTCTCCCATCCGCACCCAAAGATATCCGTATCCCCACTGCTATCCCATCCAAAAATCTGGCTTTGTCTGAAAATGGAGGACCCCATTCCATCCGCTGGTAAATCATTATTTTCCCAATCATTTACAAGATTTGGGGGTTATACATGATTATTCCGTTGTACCCAATTTTCAGACACACTCATTTCCAAAGTTCCATTGGTTAAATCTCTCTTGTTGATACTTAAATCCCAATTTTTGCTGATTGAGTCACTATTTGTGATGCCTAACTCCTATGTTTGATGTTGAACTCCCCATTTTTCCGTCAACAAATCCAGGTCTGAGCAGGTCCAATGCGCATTCCGCCAGGACCCATGGCAAGCGGCACAGCTAGAGAAGATGATCAAGGAAAGCTCGGTACAGGCTCGCGAAAGGGGGCTGGAAGTGGCTCGAGCTAGAAAAGAAGTTGCTTTTCCTGGTGAAAACCGCGAGAATTGGTGATTTCACCGATAGGTTCTTTTGATAGCCAGAAGAGGGGGGAAATTCATCATTTCACCTCCATATTTACCCAATTCACCCCTGTAGAACATCCAGATTTGTCTTTTTCCTACCAAAGAAAGCGTGGTGTGCACACTGGCCATGACAAATCGTTGGCTTTCTCGAACATGGAGAGCTACGTCGAGTTGGGACACTAAGACGCTGAGTTGACTCATGGCATAGACTCAGCGGTCGCAGGTGTACGAAGATTGAGCGAAGATTGAGCGGAGTTTAGAGCTTCTCGCCGGACTTGGAGCTGGGGAATTGGAACCTGGGGAGTCGAAAATTTCCAATTGGAGTTGCACCCAAAATTGAGCCAACGGGCTCGATTCGGTGGTTGGCACACCGAAGTGTGATGGCTTGTTTCAGTTTGAAGCAACTACTATGAGTGTTTGCCCCTTTTTCAAGCCATGTTTGCTTGGCGATCATGCTAGTCACCATGTACAGGGCAAAATGGGTGTGTCCAGTGGCCGGTCATTTTGGTCCTGTGATGGCTTCCCCCCCGAAATTTCGGCTCCATCATTTGGGCTGCAGTCCCATCCCCATGTTCACTGGCGCTTTCAAGCATGGGCTTGTCTAGAAGTGGGATGTATCCATATTTGTATACCCCAGAAATGACAAGCCCATCATGACCTGGCATGTTTCATTTCATCCCTTGTAGCAACACCTCCACATGGGACCCGTGCGTATGGTCAGATCCAACACATTCGACCAACTGCCATCAAAATTTGAGGAGGATTGAAGTGACTGACCAGCTTTGTTTTTCAATTGGTTGAAGGCACAGGTAACACCTCCTGCTTTGACCCTTTACTTGTTGGTAAAAAACACAAGGTTTTTCTGGATATTTTTGCTTAAATCAATCCATCGATGCTTGAAACCAGTGAAGGGGCTGGCCCTTCCAGCTTCGCAAGACATTGTCCTCAGGTGCATTTCTGGGGACCTCTCGTTGCTGCTTCTCTTCTGAAGGAGGGAGGCACGCAATTGGATTCAAATCATCCACCAAGGATGGGGATATGACCAGCCATCATGGATACACTACACTACATTACGTGTAACATTAAGATAAAACCTAGCATCAAGATCAACATTAAGATTCACACACACACACACTACGTTGCATTGCATTGCATTACATTACAGTAGAGTACATTACATTATGTCCATGCATCCATGCATCCATGCATTCATGCATCCATGCATCTATCCATCCATGCATACATACATAGATAGATACATAGACACACAGGTACATAGATACGCAGAATACATACGTACATAGGTACATACGTATGTACATACGCACGTACATACCTCCATACATCCATATATCCCTCCAGCTATACATACATGCATACATGCATGCATCCATTCCTGCATATATCCACAATACATGCATACATGAATACATGCATACATGCAGCATCCACATATCCATCCATATATCCATATATGTATATAGATATTACATTACATTGCATTGCATTACATTACATTACATTGCATGGCATTGCATTGCATTAGGGTCTTCATGTGGTTTGAAAAGTTTGTTGGATGGCTGGTTGACTTGATGCCAATTTTGGCTCAAGTCCACCAGCCGATCCATCCACCTTTTTGATATGGCCTTGGCGTTGGTGGATTGGACGAGCTGGAAGACTGCTGCCGCCGGCTTCCTGCGCAGCCACCCACGGTGTGACGTCCGGGCACTCACCCGTGCGGAAAGGCTGGTCCTGCCAGGGGCCCGGGAAGCCTGGGCGGTGCTCCACCGGGGCGCTGCGGCCGACCTTCGGGCGGTCGGAGCCCAACCTTGTGATCGCTGCGGCGAGTGGTCGGGCTGCTGGTGCGAGGGGTGTGAACGACCACCTCGTGCGGTGTGCACAGCCTGTGACCGTGATCACTTGCTGTGTCACCGTTGTGTGGAGCGTGGACGCACTTGGTCCGACGTGGCGCGTGCAGAGCCCTCCACCGAGTATATCGAGGTGAGCGGGTTCCACAATGAGACGGGCCAATTTATCCCCGTCGACCCACCGGTCAGGATCCCGACGGCCCAACTCGCCCACCAGCGGGATGGCAGTTTTGACATCGAGCAGCTCATGCAGTTCGTCTCACAGGGCGGGGTGGATCAGCAGCCGCCTGGACACGCTGCTGAACGACCTTCCCAATGACCTCCATGGTGCAGTGATGGCCCTGGGCATTCAGACCGTGGATGACTTTCGATTCATGTGGTCCTCGGCCCAAGACTGCTAGTCTGAGTTGGAACGCAACGTGGGCCGCACCCTTAGCCCTCAGGAGGCTATGCGCCTGGCTGTCGCTTGGACCAACGCTAGGCGTGCCAGTGTCCAGCGTGGCGAGTCCCTTGGATTGGAGGTTGCACAAATCCGGAACTCGAGCGTGGGCGGCCCCGCTCCTGTTTCCCTGGTCAGTGCTCCCGCTGCCCAGCCGGCAGCCCCTGCTGCCAAGATGCGCAAGCTGACTTCGTGTGGCCTACCTGCTGAGCAGGCCCCGCTTCTGGTGGCTACTTTGTCCACCGACCCCCCATGCCAAGGAGGATGCTGTTCGTCTCCAGAAGCTTGATCAGCTCTTCCAACTCGTGCTCACGCACATCCTGGACCTCAAGGAGCTGGGTGTGACCTTGGAGCAGCTTCAAGATCCGATGGAGCTGCAACGCTTCAAAGATGCTATGATGGGCGGAGCATCCCGGTTGTCCGTCCAGAGGCTCGGAGCCCTGACAGCGGCCTTCAGGCGTTGGCTTCGTTATTGCAATGCTCGAGGAGTCCAGCCTGGTGCACCATCACCTTTGGTCCTGGCCGATTTCCTCCGTGAGGTATCGGCTGGTGGGCCCACTGCAGCATCGAGCATGCACGCAAGCTTGAAGTGGTTCTCTGCCTCGTTTGGCGCAGCCTTCCCTGTGGACCACTGGACGACCAAGCACTTTCGCTTTCATGCAGTGCACCATACTGGCCGCCAGATGCCGGAACTGCAGCCCTGGGAGCTGATCAATCTTGTGGTCCTCATGAAGAAGTCGCAGGGGACCCATCGCGTGCTGGTGGCCCAGATGCTCATGGCCGCCTTGGGATGTATCCGTTTTGAGCATCTCCAAAGGTCTTCATTTGTGACTGCCCATGGCCCCAGCCTCGAATTCTCCTGCTCCCAAGGCAAAGCTCGCAAGCAAGGGGCACGTCCTGGATACAATTGGGGCCTTCCGCACCTCACACTGGATGGCCAAGGACCTACCCAGACGTTGAGGGACTTCTATGCCAACGAGTTCCCATCTTCGTGCTCCTTCCTGCTGCCCGCCATTGAGCTGCAGCCAGATGAATTTTGGGAGATCACGGAGCACACGCCGCTGGTCACCAACCGCCCTATGTCTCGGGCTCGGTTCTTGGAGCTGCTGCGCGGAGCCTTGTTCCAAGTGGGCGTGGAGTTCGGACAGGCCCAAGCGGCCGGATTCAACAGACTGCGCCGTTTTCTCCCGACCATGGCGAATGTGATGGAGATGTCCGACTTGGACTTGCAGGCCGTGGGGAATTGGGTCGAAATCCCATCTGGTTCTGGCAGAGACCCGGCCGTGAAGAAGGCCCGAGCTTCTATGCCGATGGGGGTTCACTACGCTGCCTCCAAGGTCATCCGATCCCTGCATGTGAAGCAGAGATGCGTCAACCGCTTCCTGGCCCTCTACCACAAGAAGCGCTCTGAACTTGCCTTCACCGAAGAGGGATACCTATGCAGGGACTCGTGGATGTGGCCCGAGCTTGCTGCTCTCCACAAGCTGGTGCCTGAACCCTCATCCGCTGCAGGATGATGGGGCCATTGAGGTTGAGCCGGGTGCCCTGGATTCAGTGGAAGGGGCTTCAGCCGTGCCTGAGCCCCCCACTGCTGTCGACCAGTCTGACTCCAGTTCTGACTCGTCGAGCTCAGCCTCTGACGTCTCTGCTGAGGGGGCTGACTTAGTGGGCATTCTTGCCGACGACACTGCGGCCGAAGAGCTGCTTTGGATTCGGCAGGGCAAGAAGGTTCACGCCATTAGGGAGGACGTGGATGGCCGTGCCACGCCCTGGTGCCGAGATTTTCCTTTTGTGCAAGAGCCTCAGGCTCGTGGGCGCGGTTTTACCAGCCCTAATCCTTCCGACTTTTGTGCCCGATGCCTCGGTCGGATGCCCCGGGGACTGTATCTGTCCCTTGCGGAGCACAACAACTGGGTCATCTGACCCCGTGTTATGAAAAAGGGTGGGCCGCCTTCCTTCGGAGTTTCACATCCCTTCATTTTCCTTTCAGGCTTTTTAGGTGGGGTAGGTTCACGTGTTTGCCCTTGTGGGTTGCTTGTGGCCTCCTCCCTTGTAGCGTTCATGTCTCATGCATTGTGTCTGCTAGTTTTGGTTCAGGCGGCATTTCTCCCCACACCTGACCATGTCACGCATCGACGTGTTCCAGGATGACCGCGGCCTTGCGGCGTGCTTCAAAGGCGCCAACTTGGAGCAGAGCTGGATCGATGGTTATGTGCAAGTTCATTCTCTGACGACGCTGGATGATTTTGTCTACATGATTCAGGCGTCTGACTGGGAGAAGTCCTTGGCGGAGCACATCAACCAGATCCCAGCCTTGAAGACCAACCGCATCGCCCATGCTCGCTTCAAGAGTGCCTATGAGGCCGGGCTTCAAGCACTCAAGCATGCGGCTCAGGTGGCCCCTAAGTCCGAAGACTTTGATGAGGCCCTCCCTGACAGCACTATCCAGCAGCTCAACAGCGACTGGACCAAGCGGTACAATCTTTCCTTCGACTCAGTGCTTGAGCCTTCTGAGCAGCTTCGCTCACGCATCCACAGGGAATTCCGCAAACAGACCATGACGGTCGTGGACATGAAGAAAGTCCGCTCGGTCTTGACTATGGCCCAGCCCCGAGCCAGCGATGCCATTGCCCTGCCAGGAGGATTGCAACTTCACCTGGAGAAGGAGGTCTCCGTGAGCCTCCGCAGCGTCACGGACTATTACTTCGCGCTCAGGGTCTTAGCTCACTCCTGGGCTTGGGCTGGCAATTTCATGGTCTCTCCTCCTGGCCATGCCGACAAGGTTCTCTTCATGGATCTGTCCTCCGCTCTTCACTACAGCGACCGTGCTCTCCGTGACACCATGGACTACGGGAATGGGAGCCTGTTATGGTTGCAGCGTAATGATTTGATGACACGTGGAAAAATGGCCACGTACATTCGTCGAGGCCAACCAGGTCAATGGGCGCTGGACAATGCACTGAGGGACACCCATTTGGAATGGCGGTCCCCTGCAGTCCAACCGTTGATGGAAGCCACGGAGCCGCGCCCGGACAAGCGTGGCCGCTCTGAGCCCGATGTGGAGCGCAAGAGGCAGATCAAAAGCGACTCCTTCAAGACGGTCAGCCAAGTGAAGGGGGGCCAAAAGATTTGCAAGCCCTGGAATGACGGGCGAGGGTGCAAAGACCCGAAATGCCCTTCCCTGCATTGCTGCGACGTGCGCTTGGAATCGGGGCTGCCGTGCCTCAACAAGAAGCACACTCGCCTCGAGCTTGCCGAGGCCTAGGGACAGCGCCCCCTGGGGACCGTGTCCCGGGGGGGCCTTCCCATGCAGCAGTCTCCTGCTCCTGCGTCTCGAGCGGTTAGCCTTTCTGGCTGGGATCCTCGGGATGCCTTGGATGCTCCTGCAGTGGCCGCTCCACCGCCCGTGCCCCACCTGCGGCAGGTGTTGGTGCGCGAGGCCGATGATGTGGCTCCCATGGCTCCCTTGGCACAGCGCTTGCGGGCTGCAAAGCCGGTCACTTGGAGAGGCCGAGGTGACCTCGTGCAGGCACCATGGACTCCGTGCCTGCG
The DNA here is from genome assembly GCA_003297045.1 of Symbiodinium sp. clade C Y103. NCBI lineage: Eukaryota > Dinophyceae > Suessiales > Symbiodiniaceae > Cladocopium > Cladocopium sp. clade C. Next base: position 131,511 of record BGPT01001375.1, read on the forward strand.
AGGGACTTGGTTAGTCCTTGACTTGTGGTCAGGACTGGCCGGTCTTTGCATCGCCCTGTTACAGCTTGGCCTTCATTTTTACGGTATTTCCGCCGAGTGCGACAGCATTGCGAGCGAAGTGGCCCGGACCAATATGCCAAACTTGGTCCACGTGGACTTTGTTGAGGAGCTGACCGCTGCCAGTTTTGTCCCCCTCCTTCGCCGTCGTGGATTTCGTGGCGTTATCATGGGTGGTGGCAGCCCCTGCCAGGGCAACACTTCGCTGAACTTGGGTCGCAAAGGGCTACAGGACCCCCGCAGTCAGCAACCTTTGCAGCTTCAGCGCTTGCGTGACGAATTTCTGGCGCTCCCTGAGATGAAGGGCTTGGAACTTGTGACGTTTTTGGAAAATGTTGCCAGCATGCCTGCAGCTGTTCGCAGGGAATACAGCTCTTGGCTGGGCAGTGAGCCTGTCTTGATTGATGCTGCCTGTTGTGGCTGGGTCCAACGGCGCCGGCTGTACTGGCTCACCTCCCGCTCCAGTGCCTTGCATTCCCTAAACGCTCCAATCGTGTCCATTGTGCAGCGTTTTAGCAGAAGGCATCGTATGATGCATTAGCATGGTTCCTGATGCCCCATGTTTTGGGGCTCATCATCTGTCAGATACTATCATGCTGTCAGCATGTTCCCTACGCTTTGCAGGCCTTTGCTGATGAGAAAAACGCATTTTTAACTGACAGCCTTCCTCAAAAGACATGGGGTGTTGCTTGAACAACTTCAAACCAAGGCCTTGAACCACAGAATGTCAGATAATATGTCAGAAATCTCTAGAAAATATGTCAGATAGACATGTCAGAACATATGCTTGACAGAATATTATATAGGGTTGGTGGGGATCACCCGAAGCAATCCAATGAAATTGCGTCAGAAGATGTTATAAGATATCATAAATAAACATACACATATGTGCACTAGTTTGTTCTTATTGTCTTAGTCATAAACTGATTGCGGATAGCTGTTGGGGCCACACATACACGCACAGCATGTGAACCAACACCTGTGTTTGAAACCTTAGATTTTTGGGAAATGATGGATTTGGGAGCCGATCTCAAAAAACAGTTGCCCGGTTGACACAGCCATTTGGCTGCCAGTCCCAGAGTGCGCCAAGGGTTTTCACAAATCTTTTCAAATTGATGCCAGGGCCTGCCAACCATATGGTAGGAAGGAATTTTTAATCGAAAAGAAATTTTCAAACCTGAATTTTGGTAAGCCATCACAATCATCACAAATCTGGGCAAGTGGGTGCAGTGATGGACCCTCACCAGTCACATCATATGATTTCAGTCTGGCTAAGAATAAACGGGTGTGGAATTAAACCACGTAAGGGCCAATCACTGCCCCTTTCCTCCAGAGGGCTGCTTGCATTTTTTTCGCTCACGCCGTGGCTTCCGTAGAGAAGCGATTGCTGCGTCCTGCCAGGTGCCACAGTCCCCCCTTGCACATCCAAACTACAGTGAGGAAACGCATGGTTCCTTCCAGTTTCTCCGATGGTTATGCCACTACATCATCTGTTTTAGATAAAAACTCCGAAAGGGTGGTGCCTAAAGGAAAAGATGACATCATATTGCGTGGGCTCAGAGTGGTCTGGTTGACAAGATTCGCAAACGACCAATTTGATTTTTCTTTCACAAGAAGGGCTTGGGTTTTGAACGGTTTTGAGACTTTTGTTTGCGACTCTGCAGGATTTGGGCTTTTCAGCTTGGCACTATAGTAAAACCTGTGTTGCCTCATGGCTGACTCCTTGCAGTTCCACATGAGCGTCTGGAAGAGTGTGAGATACTAGGTTGCGTTATCTAAACTTGGTTATCAACATTGAAATCATGACATCTTGCAATTCCTGACAAACTTGTTTGGCTGCCGTCCAAGGACCAGGGAAGGTTCCATGGACGCAGCAGGAAGTTTACGATCATGCTGCAAGGCTCAAAGATTCCCTACCAGTGACAATCAAAGAGTTGATTCTCTCACCTGAGTGGAAAGGTGGGGACCTGATTCAGCTTGAAAATGAGATTTCCCGGCCCACGGCCGATGATTGCATTCTCAACTACATCTGGTTGCGGCCATTTGTTGCCACGTTTCCTGAAAGTGTATGTTCGGGTTTCTACGCAGCTGACGTTTTCCGTGCTTTGGACGTTTCCTTTGACAACAAGCTTCTCCAAAGTTCAGACCCCATGGCAACCAAGAAAAGCATGGCTGTGGACGAGGGAAGCAAAATGAAACGCCTTATGGGAGGCTTGCGATACCTTTGGCGCAGTAGTGGCTCAATATCCACAAATTGGGATATACGGTTTCTATTGGCTTGTGTCCCACTATTTTTATTTAAATATATATATATAGTAATATAGTTATATAATTATATAGATATTGGATAGGTAGATATATATATATATATAAATGTATATATATGTCTTTTAGGTGAACCCCATCAAACCAGAATACCACATATTGTTTCGTTCCAACCTTGTTAAAATCTTTTCCACTTAGGCAAGACCGGCAACCATCCTCGCATGACCGAGTTGAAGAGCTATTTGAAACGTTCTCCCCAGGCTGAGGTGGGATTATCTTGAAACAAACTTGCATGATACGTAGTAGAATCCATATACCGTTGCTTTAGGAGAAGTAAACCCTATTAGCATCTCATACACCTGGACAGGCACGTCGACGACAAGCTGAAGATGAAGGTGATGATGACATGGGTGAACCACCCCATGCAGTTGACCCGGTCGTGGAGGCTGTTTCGGACCATGAAGGTTCTGATGGTGATGAAGGTTGTGATGGGGATGATGGTGAAAATGAGGTTGACCAAGGCGATGGTGAAAGTTCTTCTTATGACCCCGCGACCGCACCCACTTTGAGGCTTGGTGACCCCAGTTCCCAGGAGATGCCCCCTTTGACGGATGACCAGTCCGAGGGAGGGTCAGGGAGTGAGGAGTCAGGGAGTGAGGAGTCAGTAGGTGTTGGAGAAGGGCCAGGGGAGGCTGGTGAGGAATCGGAAGAAGAGGTAGGAAACAATGAGGTTTTGTCAGAGGGAGACCAATCTGACGATCAGGTGGTAGGACATGATGACAGTGGACACACTGATCACATGGGTTTGGTTGACCCTCGGTTCGATGACCCATCGGCGAACGAGTTGTTTCAAGTGCCTGATTCCCAGATGCAAATCATCAAGGATCGAAACAAGGTTACTGAGTTGTGTATGGACCTGATGAAGTACTGGCAGAACCATGACCCTGTCATCCTGAAGACCCTCAGCTGTTCAGAATCAAATATTTCAATGCTCAGAGGACCAGAAACCCTTCCAATTTCTTTTCAATTTTGTTCAACCAATCATTGAGTATAGTATAGTGTTCTTTTTTCAAAGCCTAGGACCTGGCACTTGACGTGCTATTTGCAGCACTGTGAGTTCGGGTTCACCTACTTTGGCAGGGAAGCTTTCAAGTGGCTGTGCACCCGAGAGCATTTCGATCTTTGGATGTCCCGTTTTCAACATGCGCGCAAGAACTATCCCGAGGCTTGTAGCTTTGATGACCTTTCGAGATATATGACAATACATATCAAAACATACTTGCCAAACAAATCCAAAAACCCGTTTCTTGTTTTCTTGTTTTGGGAGGCTCGTGGACCCTCTTCAAAAGAGGATAAGACCAAGAAGTCCAACAAGCGCACAGCTTCCGAGCAGGCCCCCAGTGCTGTCCTGTGTCCACTCTTCCTTTTTCTGGCTTCCTTCTCAGTGATGTCGGGCTGCGAAACTGCGCAACCTTACAGGTTGGCGGTGATTTGAAAAAGCTGATGGAGCAGGACCCCCGTGTTCTCAAGGCCAAGAGTGATGGATCTGATCCTATTGGACCCCCTCTGCTAGTTACACCGCCTCACTATGCATCGGCAGCTAGGGCTATGAATGATATGACCCCTTCACCAGTGGGCATGCAGTCAGTGCTTTGGATGCATACTATTCCATATTGAAACATTGTAAGGTTTGAAAAACCCAAGTGAAATGGGAACCAGGGCCAGCTAAACTTATCACACACATGCTCACTCAGGCAAAGGGAATGAAGAAGTTCAAGAAGGAGGCTGCTTCTGCTGCCAAGTCCGACCCTTCACCATCACCAGAGCCCTTTGAACGATCCCACTATGATATGCCCCATTGGGATCATGACTTCAAAGGTTACGACCTGAAAGCGCTTGAGATCCCTCGTGAAGCTTACCCCCAAGATCGTCCAAATCTTGGTAAACATGGCTAAACCCTGATCTCCCCTCACACAGAGGCAGTACTTTGATCTGGATTTCAAACATTTTGTTTGTGTATATATGTTGATTTTTTTGGGGAAATCTGTTTATATTTCACATATATCATGTAGTGAAGAGAGGGAGAGAGAGAGTTTATAGTTAAATGGGATAGGCAACTAGAGGGCCTCCCACCTCCTCTGGTTCTAGGTTCCCCGTGCCATTTCTGAGCTACTATATTTTGTCAGTGTTTGCGTCTTTTTCCAATACCTTCAATGTCGAATCTTCGAGAAAACAGTTGATCTGCTTCCAAAAAGTTTCTGTTTGGAGAGCTCGGCGACTTCAAGTCAGGGATTCAATTTACATGGGCGGTACAGATGTGCAAATACAAATCCCTATCTATGAGAATTTGGAAATCTATGTAAAAACTTTATGTATCATATACCCATGTGTGTTTATATCTTTTACGCATTTGTATGCAGAAGGGTGTTCATGTGCCACTGTAGTTGACAGTATCTGGATCCACCATGCTCCAAGGCAGTCGAAGTCTTGCTGAACAAGCAGTGTTTCGTGGTCAAGCGGATCGGACACCCAGACACTGCAGGCCAAGGAGCATCCAAAGGTCAAGTGACTTGGAAGACAAACGGAGGTGTGAAGAAAGCCTGGGCGTTTGCAAAGCAAAAGGCTCACTGGGGAAAGCCCCCTTCCAACCGCTGAAGTGGCGGGCACAGCATTCTGTTGTGAATGTTGTCACATCTTATTTGGGTTATTGGCTCGTACCATGGCTCATGACCAGGGATAGTGGCAAGGGCTTGATAAATAGAAATCCAACCTTGATTCAAAAACATGATCAATGATCGAAACACTTTTTTGAAACATGTGTTTTTTTAATTCTAGTTGCGGCCAATGTCACCTTGGTCTAATGGCCGTGTGAGCCACATCGTAGGTGTCTCTGGGGATTATGATTGGGAGATGGTTCCACAAGAGCGAAGCCGGAGCAAACGAAACAAAATGCAGTCGTGTATCAATCGAGCGGCTTGTAGGCAAGGCTGTAGCAGCTAGCAGCACCAAGCCAGTCAGTTTTGCATGCCCATCTCTTCCAGGTCCTTAGATAGTAAGCCCACGCAGGTGCACTGTGCAGCTCAACAAACCAAGCCGGAGGTGGCAGGCCCAACTGTGGGTCAAGTTTGAAAATATGGTTTATACTCTGAAACAACATGGTTTCTTTTAGGCATGCTTGTTCAATTGTCAAGATAAGAGGTCATCGTGGTTTATGTGTGTGTGTGATGATTGGATGGTATCAGTAGGAGTATCACTTCTTTGGAAGTTTCACAAACGAAAATCCATACATGTTATTTGCAGGAATCAGAAATTGAATTTGAACCTCCACCAGACCCGACATCAGCTAGATTGAAGATTAAACTTTGAAACACACATGCAGGCTGCTGTTGACGAGCTCTTCGGCATCCATCTTGGATTCAACCACTGTTTGAGGCCGGGCTGGGCAATCGGCTTGTTTTCGACAACCCAAAACACAAAAAGAACAACCGCTGCCCTTACTCGCTTTGGCTCCCAAATTTATGTAAGGTTTTTGGCTTCTGGGAGGATTATTGATTGAGGTTGGGGTCAGTGGTTTATGCAAACCTGTTCGGAATCCAGTAAGGTAACCATTCGGCAACGTGAGCATTCCAGTGAAGGTTCCAGCTGGTCCACAAGAATCAACCTTAAACGATCAAAACACCCCAGTGCTCAAAAGGAGCCTACTGAGAGATGCCACCCCTTCAGATTTCCGTGCTTGCAGGCCCACCCTTCGATTTCCAGGTCGCTTTGCGAGCAGGACAATGAAAGAGAGTGCTCAGGTAAGCAGCATAGGTGCAGTCTACACCATACTTCAACAAATAGATGAATCATATGATTTCCAATATATCACATATAAGTATGTTTGTTTCGTCGGCATGAAAACATCACTGAATGGATACATGGGAAAGCATATTGTGTTTGAAGCTGTATCTTGGGTATCAACTTCAATTTCAATGTTGCGATGGATATAGTTCTATCTCACCAGAGTTTGGGGATGCTGACTCATTACTATTAGTTCATACCCATCACATGGTTTGAATTCCTCACTGGGATTGATCAATGCTATCTATCACCACATCGCTTGCAGGACAGCCCTTTGATTGTGTTTGCCCACTCAGCAAAAGTGGGGGCCCTGGCTGCTGGTGCTTAGTTTCCCCTTTTGTAGGGTTGCTAATGCAACAGATCAATTTAACACGAAGGTCATCACCAAGTGAAGTTTCGATCAGATCACCCCAAGCCAAGTATGTTTACATCATGCCCCCTAATGGTTTGGCAACCACACCTTTTGCAAACAGGTGACAGTGTACCCAAGATCCAGCCAGTGGTTCCAATCGTTCTCCTTCTCCCAGGCCGCAGTTGCAAAGATTGGCAAAGCTCTTCCTGCAGGTGGCACTGGCGTTGTTGTCCAATGGCCATGGTGGAGTGGGGGCTGTCCCTTTCCAAAAACACCATCAGTTCCAAAATTGAAGTTCGACTAGGATGGCTTGCGAAGCTTTCTGCGTGGTTGTGATGCACGTGAACATTCCATAGCAGTTGAGACTCAAGACCTGTGATTGGCCCGTCTGTCTTTCATTATGACAAAAGGTGTGCCATTGAAGGCCAGGAAGGGAAACCGCACCATGCCTTTCAAAGGTGACCGCCCTCCCCAGCCCAAGTCCTGGAAGCAGCGCCAAAAGAGCTGGGTCATGGCGGGCCTCAAGAGCATGCGTGCTCCGATGGCCGGGCTTGTTTGTTGAAAGTTCCCACAAGATATTGTTTAGCCAAAATGGTTTACCTAAGCGCGGGATACTGGGGGGATCATCCACACAGAAAATGGTTGATAGTTTTGGGGTAGTAATACACAGTTTTAATACCTGGTAAGGGCTTATATCTTATGATCTTTGCTATTCACCAGTTACTAAGTGGCAAAACCTCCCAACTTTCTCACACCCCCAACAAGCAGTGGATAGTTTTGAGGGATTATATCTTTTGGGTCACGTAGTACCTGGTTGAACCAGTATGTGTTGACACCCATATCCTTTAAGAGTAAATATGCCTACACACATATACATATATACATATATACATATATTATATATATTTATATATATGTATATATATATAAAAATATGTGTGTGTAAATATATTTATCACATATATATATATATATATCTACACACATATATATATATACATGTATGTGTGTGTGCATGTGTTCTTTATTTATATGTATGTATGGATATAGATATATTGTATCTCTGGTGTGGAGTCCCATAAATCCCCAGGTGGTGCTTACGCTGTGCAGCCTGCTGTTCAACCAGCCCACAGTGTCATGGAACGAGCCTACAGACCATTTAGAGTTGTTTGCAGGTGTATGCAGCATCTCGAAGGGCGAATGGCAGGTGGGAGTTGGAAGCATTCCAAAGAAATGATTACAACTCAAAGTTTCGGGAAGTACAGAACTTGGGAAAGACCGAAAGTTTCTTGTGATTTCAGTGTTGGCCAGTATTGGCACCTTGGTTAATCCTTTTTTGGTGCACCCAAAACGGGGAAAATAGTCTTCCAAACGGTCCCCTTAGCTAGGATTCATCCAAAAAGATATAAACATACAATTTGGGAATGTTTCAAAATAGGGGTTCCCAAAAAGTGGGTGCCCCAAGCCCCTTTCTTAAAAGGATGAGTAAAGACCTTGGGGGACCCAAATTTTCATTACCATTTCTGTTAATGTGTTTTTTTTTTCAGTCTCTTTTTGGTAGCCCCTGCTTGTAACCACATCAACCCTTCTCCTTCAGGAGAAACGCAATGGCATTGCTATGGATGTGACCATTGGTGGTGGCCAGCACGACATTATGTCAGATGTTGGATATTCCAACACCCTATTTCAATGCCTGAACCTTCGGCCTGGAACAGGGTGTTGGTTGGCACCTGTCTGTTCCACTTGGGTTTTTATGACCCTCCGTTTGCATTCATTTTCAAACTTGTTAGTCTTTTACCCACATGTTCAATGGGATCATTTCCAGTTTCCTTTATGACCCAGTATTGTCACCTTCGAATTCCAAGCTTGTAAGGTCGAGGGGAAGCACTGGAAGGTCGGTTCAGAAGCCATTAGGATGGCAAGAAGTTCCTTGTGTAGCTCAAGCTAACGTGATGGTAGCTCGAGTTTGCATCTTACTCATGATCCTCCAAGCGAAAAGAATTTGGTGGTGCTTAGAACAGCCATGCAATTCACTCCTCGAACAGCACCCCATGTTCCAACGGTTTTTGACCATGACGGGGGTATCTGTTCGTCGGTTGTCAACCAAGCTACTTTGGTTTGGTGGCCCTACACAGAAGCCTACGTGGATATACAGCAGCCCCTTTGATTCCAAAAGGTTGTCAACTTTTCAGCTATGTAATGTGGCAAATATTAATATGAATATATGGTTGATATATATATATATATTGGCTTAGTTTCAACCATTGTGACCTATCTCATCACGACAGCCGCAACCTGCTGCCCAGGTCACCCAGAAATCGATTCGCTCAACGACTTTGCCAATCGAAGTGCAGTGCCTGATGCTAGCACAGAGATGGCACGGGCATACACCGACGGGTCGGGCCGTGCACGTGTAACCGGCGGAAGGGATCTCAAAATGTCTCAAGCTTATCCTACTGGGTACCTTGGGTTTCTACTGAGCTCATTTTTGTTGGATGCATAGCAACCCCAACACAATACATATGGACAGAGGGTATTGCTTTAAACAAATAGGTGTACATACCCAAAGGAAATTTATCTATATATTACATTACAAGGGAAGCTAGGGACTTTTTGGCTATTTGCATATTGCCTCATTTGTTTCAATCTCTTGTGCTGCCCCCTGTCAAAACATATGTTATATGTGGGCACCCCTTTCATCTAAGGCTGGGAAGATCGATGGCCCGTGTGAGAACACGATTTGCAAAAGCACATCGAAGAGCAGCTGCTAGATATTTGGCAAATGCTGTGAAAAATCATCAAAAGGCATCCACAAAGTGTGATGCGGCATGGATCAAATCAGCTGATCTCCAGCCTGTTTTGAATTTCTTATCCCGATAGCACCTAAAAGCATTCTGGGTGCTAAAATTCATATCCTATGCCATGTGGCAATATCCACAGGCTGTCATCTTGAAACTCGTGGGATCCATTGGGGAAACAGGACCTGGAATCTTTGCTGACTGGTATTGTCCAATCATCTCCACCAGCTGAAAAGATTCTGAAGCATTGCATTGGTTTAATCACCCCAACGGCTTTGTGGTCCCCCAGTTCAAGAAAAGTTCAGCTGCCATCCGGTCCTCTTGCCAGTCTGTGCCAGGTCACATGGGAAGGCCAACTTTGAAAAGGTGTCGGCCAGGCTCATCCACCTGTCCAGCTGCACTAGTGTGAAATCATTTCGGTCTATACGATATTTGACAGTTTCCAACAAAAAATTGACAATTTCATGCAAAAATCCTGATGCGTCTGGGAGAGAACAATCGTGCGTCTGGGAGCGAACTACTGCGTCTTGTATAATCCTTTAAAATCTCAACAATTTGGGAATGTAGAATCTCGTTCTGCAAAAGAAATATGGGCCAACTTCAGCCATTTTTTTGGCCAAACCGTTCATAGCTGACTGGATAGACTGGCTTTTGTGACTGTTTCACCCCATGGGAAAGAAAGGTTCAGGTGACAAACCTCATGAGGCACCAACGGGTGCTAATGCAGTAAGAAAGAGTGCTTTGAAAAAGCCTGCCACGCAACTTACCATGGGAAAGAAGCAGGCACCTCATGTGACTTTTGACATGGTCAACTCAGCCAAGACCTCCGAGAAGAAACCAACGAAAGCTGAAAAGAAAGACCCTGCTAAGGCCTCAGCTTTGAAGAGAGCTAAGAGCAAAGTTGACTTGGGAAAGGATCTTGAGACCAGTTCTAAGAAAGCCAAAGCAGTGAAAGTGCCTGAGAAAAAGGAGGATTCTTCGACCACAAGACCAAAAGCAAAAGGGGGTTCTGCCCCAAAGGCTTCAGCGAAAGCAGCTGTCCCCAAGTCTGCGCCCAAGTCTGCACCCAAGCCTGCAGTCAAACCTCCCAAATCCATCAAAGGAGCACAGGTTGAGCCTGGTTCTTCCTGCAAGAGTGCAGGAGCCACAAAGAGCAAAGCTACCGTGAACCCCAGCAGCGGCATGGTCACTCCCCCTGCCAAGCGAGTTTCCAGGAAGTCATCTGAGGCTGCTTCAGTTGTTTCATCAAGTGCTTCTTCACGTTCTTCAAAGACTCGCACGGCAGAGGAGCTAGCAAAAGCCAGAGCCAGAGCTGAGAAGGCTTTGATGGAAAGGCATGATTTGGAAGAAGCAGCCCGCCAAGCTGGCGAGGAAGCTGAGTTTGATGCAGTAGGCATGGGAGCCTATCTCGACTTGATCAGGAAAGGCAAGACTGGTGATGGCCATGATGCTGATACAAAGGGTGCCTTGATGGACCGTGACCAACAGAAAGCTGAGAAGGCCGAGGCCGAGAAGGAGGACAAGGACGATGAAGAAGATGCAGAAGAGGATGAACAGGAGGAAGAGGAACAGGAGGAACAGGAGGACGAAGATGAGGAAGATGAGGAAGATACGGATGTAGTAGAAGAAGGAGCTGAGGGAGACGAAGAAGATGAAGACGAAGATGCAGAAGGAGAAGAAGACGGAGAGGATGCAGACCAAGGAGAGGACGATGATGCAGACCAAGGAGATGAGGTGGAGGGAGAAGATAGCGAGACTGGTGAAGACATGGATGAGCAGGAGGAAGAGGAGGAGGAAGGCCAGGAATCCGAGAAGGATGAAGAAGGTGAGCCCAAAGCGACACCTGCTGGAAAGGAACTTGCTAAGGCCATTGACTCCACCAAGGAAAAAGCCAAGAAGCTCAAGAACTCAAAGACCAACAAGAAGGAATGGGACAAATTTACCAGGGAAGCTGCCAACAAGAAAACCTTCCCAACCTCTCTTTGTGGAGCGTACAGACGATCCAAAGTCTGTCTGTTCAATACTTGGCTGGAGCACAACATGAGTTGGGAAGAGACGGCCATAGAAGTGGAACGATCCCAAGAGACCCGGAACCTCAACCGCAGTCAAATGGTTGGCGTGCAGGCAAAAGAGTTGAGAACAAAGTATGGGGACACGAAGGCAGAGACCATCATCTCTGTGCGCAAAGCACAGGGACTGTGCTACCAGGACGACATCTTCCCAGACGACGCGGAGGAGTGGGGGGATGGACCAAGGAATTAAAGACTATAGGTTGCATCTCTTTTCACTCAGATTTTGAAACTGTGTCATCCAAGTGTTTGGGGACCCATTGCCAAGAATGTGAATGCAAAACTGTTCACAAATCTAATTCCATCCAAAATGGATATGGCCAACTCTTAGCTGCTGCTTTCGGCAGGAGACATGGTACTACATGCCTGCTGGAAAAGTTGTGCGTCAAGACAACGTGACTGGTGAGAAGATGACAGCTCGTGCATCTTCTGGTGACCAAGACATGTTCAATGCCATGATTCAAGATGTCTTACCCTCTGGTGCCGTGCCTGATGTGAAAGCTGCCAACGAAGCAGGGGCCAAAAAGCTTCTGCAGCTCGTTGACCATGAGTCCAGGGCAGTTGCAAAAGCGAAGGCAAAGCCAAGGGCTGCAAAACCTGAGGGAAGCGAGCCAGTCGAGCCAAAGACTGTTCTGGAGTCAGGGGCCCAAGATCTGGCATTGCGTGTGTGTGTGTGCATTAGTATGGGGGTTAGTATAACCGGATTCACTTCAAACCTTGTAGAATAGAATCAAGACACTTGCAACCTTTGTGTTGTGAAGTCATGCAGCAGTCATGCATCAATACCTAGGAGGCTGGTATGATAAGGTCCATTTCCAGGCCATCACATAACCATATCAAGGTTGTCTTTTTGTCACACCCTCATCATCGTATCCCAATGTCAAAGGTGCTTCAAAGGTTAATCCCTTGATTCACACCTCGGAATCGGAGTTGTATATATCACCCACCCATATGTCTTTATATGATCACATTCCCACAGTGTTCCACATCATATCCGATCACGTTTCCATACCAGAAGGTTTTTATCTGACCACACCCTCATCTTCAAGTAATGTTGTCATACCCCCATTCCGGTGATGTGTTTCACCACATTCCCAAAGCAAAATGATTTTACCACACCCCGACACTAAGCTACTTTGTTTACCTTATCCCTTGATCATGATGTACTAGATTGGCACTATTAGGGCTGAAATTGATTATACAATCATCTTGAGTGCAGTTCCAAAATCAGAGATGTTGTTCAGGACTGTTTGTGAATTCCCCTTATCGTTATACCTTTTCAATTCACTTTCATATAGATTGTTTTGAGGAACCAGGGTCCAAGATTCCAAGATTGTCCAAGTCTCATTGCTCCCATCAAGCGTCCAATGATCCAGGGCTCCATTCCAATGCTCTGCTCACCCATCCTTAGGTTGGCCAAAGACAAGGTTGTCGGAGTTTTGGACCAGGCGTCCAAAGCCAGAAAGATCAGCTTGGAGCTACAAAACGTGGAGTTTGCATCGGAGCTCAGCGGCCAAATGAAAAAACATGCTGAGGACATGGAAACCAACTATGTCAAGCTTTCAAAGCTGACCCAGGCAAACAACTCTGACGACAAGTCGTTGAAAAAGATGCTCCAGGAGCTCGCAGCCAAGGATCAGTGGTTCGACAAAGCAGAGGCCAGGCAAGTCTGACTTCAGTTCTCCTTACTCAACGGTGGCCAGAAGCAAAGCTTAGGGGATCTTAGGGGCAAAAGGATATTAAAGGATTCAACAAGATTCAACAAGTATGGTGTGTATACAATAACAATGACAATGAGGTTCTCTTAGGTTCATGAGGTTATCCATTTCTTTTCCCTTTAGCTCTGTTCTCCCCCTGCAGCATTTAAAACATCTTATTTCCCATAGTCTTCATTGTCATCTAAAGCTTCCGGGTTTCCTAAGATATCGAGCATTGCTGCGTGTTGCAGGCATCTGCTGCCGGGATTTTGCAGAAGATGAGAGCTGCTTCTAGAAAGGCAAAGAACAAAGCAAAAGCGAAAGCAGCCCCAGTCAGCGGGAAATCTTGAGTGTCTCCATGAAAGCTCATGGGGTTAGACCGTTAGATGTTGGGTTTTGAGGATGCACACGCTTGCATCGCTAGGGGATTTGTATCTGTCAAGAAGATCGCGCAGCGAAAAAAAAATGCAGTCGCATTTGGAAACAAGCCAATTTCATGCAGTTTTTCTTCTTCCTGATTGGCAAGAAGGCTTCTGGTTTTGAAAGGCCCTTATTTCTTTTTAATGGTACGATGTTTTCTCAACAGTTGAAAGATTTGCCGCAAGTTCAAAGTTCCCTGGTTAAACTTTTCATCCCTGGTCAAACCTGTTAGCTTAGATTCCTCCATCTTGCAGGTCTTGAAAAGTCCAGGAAAAGACAAAGGCTGGAGGACTTACCGGAAAGCAAAACAGTCAACAAGCTCATCTCGTTGATTGGAACAGGCGGTTCTCATGTAAACGTGGCCCATGACCTTGTTCAAACTGTTCGGGCTGATGGCTTGGACAACCCTGCACTAGCAGCTTTTGCTTCGTGTGGATCATACGGCCGACACGATGCAAACACAGAGCGTGATATGTTGAGATGGCTACGGGGTCTCTGGGGGGTCGAATTGGAACCATATGAGATCCAGCTGCAATTACAGGTTGGGTTAGTGAACCAAAATGTTTGCTTTGTACTGAATTTGAAACTTTCTTTCAAGGGCAAAGGTTAAAAAAAGCAAATGATGAAGTTAAGCAATCATAAAGATCATGCATTTTTTGTAGCGCAAGGCGACCACACTCCACCCATCATGCCAGAGTGCAAACCTGTCAGGTGAATTACTCTGACCAGCCAGAGCTGGTTCCAGCGTATGTCCTACTACCACACGAAGTGCTGCACGTGGTGAGTCAGGCCAAGCAACAGGCCAAGGGTTGGAAACTTCTTCTTAGGGTGTTTACCTATCCTTGTTATTTTGAGATATCGGGTTTGAAAAATGGAAAGCATCATTTTTGAGATTTGGACCCTGGCAGTTCAAGTCGGTGATGATGGGTGAATACAGTTCTCGGGGCATATCAAATTTCTGGAGACATGTGAAAACCTTGGATGGGTGGAAGCATCATACTGTCATCCACCAACTACCTGATGACGAACTCAGCCGCATGATTCCATGCAACATCCACGGAGATGGTGCTGAAATGTTCACTGATGATGAGTATTTTGTTTGGAGTTGGTCATCTGCATTTTCCTCATCATCGCTGACATCTGATGTATTGCTTCATCGCTTCCCCATAGCTGTTGTAGCAGAACGGGAAATGCTTGATGACAATGTCTTTTGGCTTTCTATAGAATTGTTTTTCTTACTGGATAGGGTGGTGTGAAACACAAGCCATAGACTTGCAGGTGATCCTTGAAAGCCTTTCGCCTGCTCCACTCTCTTAGGTACGGGACTTGGTGAACGAAACAATTGCCAAAATCATTGCTTGGTCTCTGCAGCACTCAGCTTCAGGGAAGGCCCCGACATGTGGTTACTACGGTGAGAAGTTTGCTCCAAACTCTTTCAGATCTGGCCTAGCGGGGAAAACGTTAGCAAACAACTACAAGATACTGGGTGGTTGTTTTGTAACTTTATTGAGTGCTAAGTTTTGCAGGGTTTGGGGGTCAAATCACCTCTTTATCGTTTAGGGGTTTACTATGGAGTAAGGATGTGCTACTTCGGGTTCAAAGCAGATCTAAAGGCCCGAAAACAATGCCATCGATTTGATCGACACTACGGATGCAAGCTCTGCTGTGAAAGATGTGATGCAGTTCAGCTACGGACAAATGAACAACACAGAATGTCGTATAAAGACATGTCCCCATCAGCGCCATATTTACAAACCATCATGGACCATGATGAGTTTATGCAACAAGCACGCCGCATCAGCCCGTGGGCTGATGTTGTAGGTTGGCAGGTGGAAAACTGTTTCTTTGACTTCATGCATCTTGCCTATTTAGGCACGTGCCGAGGGCATATTCCATCTGTGCTCAAGGTCCTACAATGCAAAGGGTATTGTTATGAACCTGGTGAATCCGATGACTTGTTTTTGAAGAGAACCAGCATTGAAATGAGGGAAACCTGCAGAAAACATGGGTGACCTGTCCAACATGTGGTAGTCGTGTTTTTTTCCTCCCGGATTAGTTAGGAAGTTTGAACCAATTGCATTCTTCAATTTTTTCTGTGGCATCTGCACTTGCGTCAGGCTGTACTTACCGCGTCGCGTCTTATCAGTGGCTAACTGCGGAACTTTTGGCCACGAGGAGTACCCCGAGCTTGGAACCAGGTTCAAAGCGGCCCATATCAAGATTATGTGCTGGTGGATAGCTGTCAAAGTGCAAGAACTTGCAAA
The DNA here is from genome assembly GCA_003297045.1 of Symbiodinium sp. clade C Y103. Taxonomy (NCBI): domain Eukaryota; class Dinophyceae; order Suessiales; family Symbiodiniaceae; genus Cladocopium; species Cladocopium sp. clade C. Next base: position 147,273 of record BGPT01001375.1, read on the forward strand.
AGATTCAGAAGCTCAGCTTTGTTATGTCACATTACCTTCCATTGCTGCATTGATTCCGTGGGTATGGCATAACCTGGTATCTGTGAAATAGGTTTTCAAAAAATGAAATGCTTAGGGAAGGTCCATCCTCCAAAAACATGTGCCTTCGTTGAACCATACCGATTACCCCTATCAACTTTTTGGGGTGTACCCTGGAAATGACATGGTGCAACATTTAAAAAAAAGTGGGGATAGATTGAAAGCATACACAGGTGATTCTGAACCGACTTAATTTAATTCAAAATTTTGGGGGTATGATCTAAAAACTATGGACCCCATCATCCATTTGCCCATCAAATCGTCTCTGCCAAGACAAGCTTCACAGGATGATCGAATCCTTCAGCTCCTCGAGATGTGCACATACTCCTTGGCAAGAGCCATTGAACTGATGGACCACAATGGGCTGATCATGCCAGAATCAGATGCGTCAGTGCTGTGGTTATCTTATTTGCTTTTATTTTGATGTTGGGAGAAGAATCATTGTTCCCCTAAAACAAGGAAAAATAAATCCAAGATGGTTCCTATCCAATACGGTTCCTTGAAGGGTAAGCATGATTCTGGGCCCTGCAGATGGGGGAACCTTTATATAGGGGTAACTACTTGTTCTGGTTGCATCTCAAACTTAAAAATATCCAGGGGAATGGTCTCGCAAAACACCATTTACCACCAAAAGTATCACGATAGTTTGGGCAAGAATATCTTTGTCTTGAACTTGAAGGACCCCAGAAAACCCATTGACAGAGTTTTGATCTCCGGACAACAAAAGTTTTGTTTTCCAAGGAGTTTGCCTATCACATGTTGGTTCACTTGCGATCCACCGAAATCCTGGCGAGTCATTGCTGGGAACATCAACTGATGGCCTTCAAGATGCGACCCAAACACCATTGCCTTTTACACCTGGCCATTGAAGTACAGTGCACCCAATTAAATCCAAAGACTTACCATGTTTTTGCTGATGAATCTTTCCTAGGAAAGATTAAGGCTATAGCGCGTAAATGTCATGGGCGAAGCATGCACAAACGTGTGCTGGAAAGATGGATCCTGTCCTTAAGTTTGTTTTTGCACTGCAATGACTGATAAACTGTTTACCAAACGTACCATTCATACGTAAAAACCAAATTACAAAACAAGTTGCAGTTCCGCTGCGCGACCGCTTCTCTAGACTGGGCAGTGCAAAAACTGGGGTGTTGCAAAGGGGAAATCCTCTTTGGGGTGCCAAGCCAAGAGGCCAAATTGGCCACGTCGTTTGGATAGCTGAGCTGCAGCAGTCAGCGCAAAAAAGCAGAAGGCGCACGTCTGCGCATGGCCGCAGGTCCAACCCTTGAATCCAAAGTCAGTGAAGCTAGACTCCAAGACCCTTCAGTTTTCCTAGGGTATATTTGTGGCCCTTTGAAATGGAAATTATAGTTTTAAGAATCAGTGACTACCACATCCCTTCTATACTTGCCTTGTTGCTAGCTGAGCTGGCGTGGCCGGCGAGTGATCTATGTGATTGTTGGTGCATTTCATTTTCCCATCATACTTGGGGTTGCAGTTATTGCAGTATTAGTTGGCAGCTACGTACCTATAGTTACAAAGGATAGTATAGTAGCATGTGGTACCTACCCCCACTTACGGTCAAGTCTGTGACCAACTGCAACCCCAAGTATGACCTATGCATGTATGACCCATGTGCACACTGACGTGTGGGAAAGAATATGCAAATAAACATCCCAAAAGCGAGTGGCAACAATTTTTTCGATTTTGTTTCTTGTTTACTGGAAACTTCCCATTGCATGATATATGGGTTTGGTGCTACTTGGTGAAAAAAAAATTGGCTCAAAAAAAGTGTGTTGTGCCAAAGTTTCCGTTGGCCATGGCCCAAGGACCATGCTGTCTTGCTAAGCTCTAAAATGCGCTGCTTAAGTACTGCCTAGGCATCGCCTTTGTAGCTAGCCCATAGCTGCTAAAGGATGCATGCACTATGCACTGCACGTGGTGCCACGCGTGCTGTTCCCGGACACGGCTTGACAACAGCCATTGCATTTGCACACTGCGTCATGCAGTTCGTACCTTGCACCATGTTGCAACACTCTTTGCCATCCCTTGGAAAAGTGCTCGCGCAGGTGTATCATCAAAATGTTAAGCCCTACCTTTTTTAAAGTTTAAAAAAATGTTTCTAAAGCCTATGGTCAATTGTTTTAACCATGGGTCATTTTCAATTAGCAGTTCACTGCCCACCATGCACGGGTCGTTTAAACCCTAAATGTCGTTGGCAAAATGACAATGCGGCATGTAAACCCTCATGTTTGCAAGTGCCGACCATGGGTCGTTTAAACCCCCTAAATGTCGTTGGCAAAATGACAATGCGGCATGCAAACCCTCATGTTTGCAAGTGCCGACCATAGGTCGTTTAAACCCTAAATGTCGTTGGCACACAACAATGCCGTTTGTAAACCCTCATGTTGGCGAGTGCCGACCATGGGTCGTTTAAACCCTAACGTTGTCGGTGGCTCATGACAATCTCGTTTAAACCCTACCATGTTGGAATACTAAGGCAGTGTTTCATAATTTAAAAATTATTTTTGTAAGGTCACTAAGTGCACATAAGGTCAGATGCAAGAATTTCTTTTTTTAACAAAGCAAAAAAAATAAAGAATTATTAATCAATGGGAAAATGTAAAAGATATCCTGCATTAAATAAAACATATATTACTTGAACCTTTGGCATCCGAACACATGCATGTAGGGTTTAAACGAGACGTTCATGAACCACCACCAACGTTAGGGTTTAAACGACCCATGGGCGGCGCTTGCCAACATGAGGGTTTACATGCCGCATTGTCATTTTGCCAACGACATTTAGGGTTTGTGGGCAGTGAACTGCTAGATCCATTGTCACTTACCAGCATCATGAGCCAGAGTTGAGCTAGAAAAGGAAAGTTTTTAACTAAAAACGAAAAAAGTAAAAAAAGCATATCTTGGAGGTTTCAGATGTCTGCGAGCAGCCGACATCGTAATTTTCAAATGACAACGTATCATGCCATATGTTGATATTGATGTCCATTGGGCGCTGTTAGATTGTCTAGGTCGGCCTTGGAGGCTCCCTCGTGTTGGGCCTGGGTGCCCGCCGAGGATGGCGTTCCATCCCTCCGTTATGTCGGAGACAAGCCCATGCCGAACAAGTGCTTCTTTCATCAGGGGTTTCAGCCCTTGTTCAATGCCAAGGATGTCTTGGCCGCCTCCGGCCAGGGCGCTATGCACCCGTTCACCCGAGAGTTTTTCCATCCCGCTGACCGGACTTCCGGCTCTTCTCCAGATGCTGTGGACCGCTTCTACCAGGACCACCGGCGTTTTCCGCCCTCGGCCTATGAGGCCGCATCTCTCCTTTGGAAGGATGAGGAATGGCGCCAGCCCCTGCCGTCCGAGCGTGCCCAGTTGATGGGCATCGCCCCAGATTGTCTGGCCGGTGTCCCAGGTGACCCTGCTGTCAAGCGCCAGCGCCAGAACAGCATCCTTGGCAATGGGTTCCACATCTACTCCGTGATGGCGATCTTTTGCCTTCTGCCCCAGTTGCTGGATGCCAAGCTGGCTCGCCCTTTGGCACCTTCGGAAGAGGCCGCATTGAAGGACCGGGTCCTCCATACGGTCTGGGAACCAGGCCGCCTCCTCCATTTCCCTGGCCTCTTGAATGCGGCTGCCGTGACATCTGCCTTGCCGCCGCTTTTCCCAGATTGTGTTCTTGCCCCAGGTGTTTTTGCTGAGGTGGCACAGCGGCTGAGTCATTGTGACCTTGCCTCTCTTCAAGCCTATGCTGCTTGGTGTCGGTTGCGTGGCCTTCCTTGTGATGAACTTGGCCCCCAGCCCTTGGGACGTCAGGAACGTGCGAAGATCTACAGTGGCCTTTCCGGTCAACGACATCCCACAGACTCGTCCAAGGGCCTTGACCACCTGCTGCCACCGGGTCTTGGCAAATCTGCCCACATGTCTGCAGCGCGTGACCTTCCGTCTCCGTTTCGGCCTACTGACTGGCCTGAGCTGGATGTGATGTTTGTTGTTGAAGACATTTGCATTTGGCGCCAGTTCCTGCCCTCCTATGCTGCCCGTTTAAGGCGCAGCCTTCGTGCTGTTGCCACTGCTGTCCGGCCATTGGAGGAGGCATTGGCCATGTGGAGGGTGGAGAGTGCACACCGTGTGGCCTCGTCCAAACGCCCAGGCTTTGTCGCCGTCCTGACCATTTTACTCCGTTGGCCGGACCTGTTTCAGGCGCAATGCCTCGTGCGGGGCTACCCAATTGTGGGTCAAATCGCTCCTACTGGTGTCTTTCGCCCAGTGCCAGACCGTGATGTTCCTTCTCTTGACCACTGGCTGGAGGGGGCTGATGATGTCGTGGAAGCCCTTGTTCATTCACGCCCTCCAAAACATGCTGATGACATTTTGGAGCAGACCCTTGCTGAGTCTGCTAAGGGCTTCTGCTCTGACCTGCATTGCCGGTCTTCCATGGATGCTATTTTTGGACGTGGCCGGTGGCGCCCCCTTGAGCGATTCCAGATTGTGCAGGAGAACAACAAGAAGCGCATGATCGATAATGCCAAGCGCACGGAACATAACTCCCACACCCAGATGTCGGAGACTATCTTCACGGTGAGCGTGGACTTTGTCGCCTCCGTGTCTTCTTCCATCCTGCGCCAGCTTCAGGCTTCTTCTTTGGGCTGCCAGTTTGCGGAGCTCCCGTGGCTTAGCATCCGCTTGGGCACCGATGATCTCCCTGATGCATACCGCGGCCTGCCTGTGCTTCCAGCCCATCAAGGTTTCTCTACGGTCGCCATCTACGTCCCGGGCGTGGGCTGGCGCTTCACCATCTTGTGGGGCTTGGCATTTGGCCTCGAGAGTGCAGTGGTCTCCTTCAACAGGTTTCCACAACTGGGCGTAGCCATCGCTCGCCGCTGCGCCTTAGCCTTGACAGCAGCTTACTTTGATGATGAACTTGCCGTTGAAGCCATTGCTGATTCTGATGTTTCCCAAGCCGGCCTCCGCCTTGTCTTTGGCCTCATGGGTGCTCCCCCGCAACCGGAGAAGGGGTTTGCTCCTACGGCCAATCGGCATTATCTTGGCACCTCCCTTCACACGGGTGATGTCCCCTCTTCTGGGTTTGTCCGGGTACAACCCAAGTTCACCACCCTTGCCAAGGTGCTTGCCAAATTGGATATGGCTCTGACCCACCGCCAGCTCTCACGGGATGATGCGGGAAAGCTTCGAGGCGATGTCAATTGGCTGTTTACTATGTGCTTGGGTCATTTGGGCAAGATTGCTGGACCAGCCCTGACTGCTCACCAACACGGCGAGGATCCACCTCTGACTGATGTGGAGTTCCTCCAGCTCTCTGCCCTTCGTCAAGCTGTCCTCTTGTCTCGCCCCCGGGATATCCCCCTGGTGCCCAGCCATTCGGACGTCACTTGCGTGTACTCCGATGCTTCTTTCGAGGACGGCATCTTGCGCCTTGGCTGGATTATTGCCGCCCCTGGGCACCCTGTAGTGGGCGGTACGTGTCTCGTCCCCCCTGCAGTCATTGCTTCTTGGCAACCCAGGGCTCAGCAGATTTATCCTGGCGAGACTCTGGCATCGCTAGTTGTTCCTGCTGTCAGTGGCCATCTTCTTCGAGGTGCCGACCTGCTGTGGTTCATAGACAATGAGGCTGCCGCTGCTGCGCTCATTCGCGCCTCTACTGCCGAACCTGATGTCTTGGCCATGGTCCAGCAGGCGCACCTCCAATTTCATGAGTTCGGCATCCGTCCTTGGTTCGAATGGATTGACACTGAATCCAATCCGGCCGACGGTTTGTCGCGTGACGGCATTCATGATGGCTGGACACTCTCACAAGGGTGGAGTGTCGCAGAGTATCCTTTTCCTTTCTTGCTTGGGTCTGATGACCTCTTAGTGCGTTTGGCTTCTCCGATAGGTGGTGCTAACAGTGGGTGAATTCTAATTTTACAGTGGGTTTGGTTTGTGATCTAAGATATCTTGTTTGAGGATATCTTTTGACACACATTTCTCTGGAGTGTTTGGAACATCTGTGATTTCCAACCTCGAGTCTNGGGTTTGGTTTGTGATCTAAGATATCTTGTTTGAGGATATCTTTTGACACACATTTCTCTGGAGTGTTTGGAACATCTGTGATTTCCAACCTCGAGTCTACCCATTGTTATTTTATAACAATGACCCATGCTAGCACCTACAGCGGAGTAGCTAAGGGACAGACCCCTAGCAGAGCGCATTGGAAAAGATGCACCGTGAGACCTTGTGCTTCCACCAATCTTTTCTTACCCTAACATGTGAGTAGGTTGGTTGGGAAGGGTCTTCATGTGGTTTGAAAAGTTTGTTGGATGGCTGGTTGACTTGATGCCAATTTTGGCTCAAGTNAGGGTCTTCATGTGGTTTGAAAAGTTTGTTGGATGGCTGGTTGACTTGATGCCAATTTTGGCTCAAGTCCACCAGCCGATCCATCCACCTTTTTGATATCCCACCCTCCTCTCCCTGATCCCCTCTGCGGGGTGATGGGGGGGGGGGCTGTGTTGGGTTTCCAGCCCCTTCTTCCTTTTCTTGTTTGATCGGGTTTGGTTTGTGATCTAAGATATCTTGTTTGAGGATATCTTTTGACACACATTTCTCTGGAGTGTTTGGAACATCTGTGATTTCCAACCTCGAGTCT